>LPNX010147347.1:191774-216937 GCA_001517045.1 Pseudotsuga menziesii
TAGGCCACGAAAGCTGGAGCAAAAAAGTCATAAGGAAAAAGTACTTCCCAGGATCAAGATTACGCTGCCTAGACAAGCCAGTCCATTGCAAGAAAGGCTCCCCAATTTTTAATCTCTGTATTAAGGCTAAAGAACACTTCACAAATCTCCTCTATTGGATCCCAGGGAATGGGAAAAAAATAAAACTCTGGGAGGACTCCATTCTGGGAGATCAACCTCTTGGACAGATCTCAGAAATTGGGAATGTAAGAGGCTGGTTGCAACTCAGAAACAAAGAAACGCTCTGGGATATATCCAGCTGGGAGGAAGAAGGCGATCAAAACTGGAAAGACTGGAGCCTAGGCAATGTCCCCATGGATCTAAAAAATGAAGCTGATCTCTTAACCCAACTCCTCCAAGGTAAATCGCCTATGACAGAGTCCTCCAAAGACATGAGAGGCTGGGGTCAGCTCTCAGGCTGCTATACCGTGGCTGAGGGGTACAGATCTATGCAAACCACACATTATGCTGCTCCTAATCCAGCAAAATGGAACTTCATCTGGACCTTTCCCTTTATCCCCAAAATTGACCACTTTTGTTGGACAGCAGCTCACAACAGCATCCTCACAGGAGATAACCTCAAACGAAGAGGAATGGAAGGTCCCTCACGGTGTCCCCTGTGCCGCTCAGAAGAAGAGACAGTGAATCACCTGCTTCTTGCCTGCCCCTATACCATGGAAGTTTGGAAACTGGTGCTCAATCCAAGCCATGTTAATATAAACATCCCAGGTAACTTAACAGATCTGTTCTCCAACTGGATAAAAAACTCTCCCTTTGATCTTCATAAGAAAAACCTCCTCAAGTCTATATGGATGTGGATTCCCAAAGTAATATGCTGGAATATCTGGCTGGAGCGAAACAGACGCATTTTCAGAGATGAGGTAAGTCCAAGTTCCAAGTTGGTAGCCAAATGCAAAGCTCTAATAGGTGAAGTTGCCGAATCCGGAAGCTCTCTTTCGAACTCCAGAACTCTCAATACCCTCGAATCAAGCTGGTTGACAAATTTCTCTCTCAAAGCCAACCTCCCGACTAAAGCTCTCACTAACCAAGAGAGATGGGAAGTCCGTCTGGATGAACACAAATTCCTTAAATGGAGAGCTTCGCTATTTGAATGCAGCCTGTTCTTCGATGGGGCCTCTAAAGGCAACCCAGGACAAGTTGGAGCAGGGGGGATCCTTATCAATGCAGAGAATGTTATCCTTTCTTCTTACGCCTGGGGATTAGGCCTGGACTCAAACAATAGGGCTGAAGCCTTAGCTCTCTGGCAAGGTCTAAAGCAGGCCCAAATCAACAACATCTCTGAGATCACGGTTTTCGGAGATTCAAAGATCATCATCCAAGCGATGGTCCTAAAGAAGCTCCCTCCCCATCTCAACATCTCAAGGATCCTCCACAAAATCAACATGATCGCCTCTAAATTCCGGAAAATCCGTTTCTTTCATGTTCTACGGGACCTCAATGGTCAAGCTGACGTTGAAGCAAACAGAGCAGTTCTTCTGGGCAGGAGCATCATCTCAGTAAATGACAGAGAATCAATCTGCAATATACCATAAATCAGGCATGCTTTCTAAGAGGATTTTCTCCTGGTCAACAGTGAGACTCCTGTGTCAGGATTTCTCTATAACCAAGCACTTTCTCCTCGAGCTTCAGAATCCCATGGACTTCCCCATAGTCTTCAGTGACCTCTTGGACTGTGCTAGAAACGCTGGGACCTTCTCCCGGCAACCTAGCACGTGGAGGAGCGATATGAGCAAGAGATCGGCCTCCTCACGGCTAAATAAAAAAAACAAGGAAACTTGCGGCGATAAATTGCTGAAGACGGCCTCTACCAGAAGAAAATTTTTAAAATAGAGCTTCGGAACTCCACGAGCAGATCAAAGAATCAAGAGATGGTTTGGAACTCCCCCAGGAGGTGCCCTGCTTAAAGTCCAAAGACAAAGCATTTGCTACAGGAGATATTGGGAACTGATATGCCGAGCTGAAGCGAATTACACCTGCCACCCAGCGCATTGTCAGAGGATATGCTGTCTTTTTTGGAAAATATCTGTCATTTTATTATTCTTTATTTGCATTTTATTCCTGGAGCCTACGAGCTTACCAAGCCCAAGCATCCTGACTCCCCAGGCGAAGCTATCCATGTAATAAAGCACCAGGTGGCTGTTTCACCGATCAATTTATTCTTCCCTCTGTTATGGTCAAAAAAAAATAATAGGTAATAATGATGATCATATTTCTCAGGTGAAGCTATAACTTCAAACGAGATTTGAAATATCAAAATTAAGGTTCTCTTCAATAAAGCTTTTGATAAGATCTTGTGACTTGCAAACGTTGTGATATGTTGTTGTGATCTGCAAAAAGTTAATCATTTCACGATATGTTGCATGCCACCCTGGCCTTCAAACAACTTAACTTTCAGACAACTTTCAATGGGAAAACAATCTTTCAGAATCACGTCGGCAAAGAAACGCGGTCCAATAAATTAAGATATGTACAACGTTTGATCAAGTATCTAAGAACATCTTCCCTGGAATCCCTTGACGGTTTCTTATTCTCAAATATATTGTTAGTGTACATTCTTGTTGTTCTCTTTGTTAAAATAGTGTAACTTCAAAAACATATTCTATTTGTATTATTGTCATTCCTCGATTCAGAGATGTCCTTGATGTAATTGGTCATATAAAAGTCATTGAAATAATCAATATAAAACTTTGGATATAAGTCAAGTCAATAGTACCAGTGGGTCATTATAATAAATATTATTTTGGTATCCTACTAGACAAGTCGACCCTATCAGTGAGACAAGTCAGCCCTATTAGGCTTTAGGTCAATTCAAGAGTCAAATACAAATAGGGAGGCACCTCCTTCATTTGTAATCACTTCACTCAAGCAAGTTCATTAGAGAGAGAAGAAGAGGAGAACCAGAAAGAGAGAGAATAAGTTGTCTTGGGGTTTTATGTTGTTTTGGTTGAGTTCTATACTAAGGAAGTTTTATTGGGTTTTCTCCCCCAAGAGGGTTTCCCAAGAGAAATATTTGTGTTCTTTGTGTGACAATACTTCTTGTTCTTTTAGTGATCCTACTATTGCAAATTGTTTTAGAATATCATCTAAGCAATCAAGAAAACTTAACATGGTATCAGATCCACCCTGAAAGGAGACATTGTACAGCTAGGGTTTATTGTTCTGAACAATTCCCTCGACAGATCAACCAGAAAAGAGGGTTCACTCAACTCACCCTAGGAGGGCGCTTATTTCTGTGAAAACATAACTGAATTATGAGAAGTTTCATTTTTGGGCCCGACACTACTGCTGAGGAGAATTACGACTTCAATCTTCTTGAGGTTCCATCATCAATATCAGAAAAAGAAAAATGCAGTCTACCTTGCCTTGGGGAGGTGCATATTTTCCATGACTCATCCCTACAAGTGATTCCAACTAGAAAATTAGGGTTTTGGCATTAAACCCTAGGTTATCTCGAAGAAGGTCAACCATGAGCAGTCTTCTCCAAGTAAGTACTATTTCTTCTATTTCCATTTGAGGTTCTCTTTTTGTTAAAGATGACAAACAATACCAAGCTAGATGAGAAGCTTGAGGGTGCTAAGAACTTCAGAGCATGGAAGTACTGAATCATGCTCATCCTAGAAAAGAATGATCTAGAAGGCTTCATAAAGGAGTAAGTTGTAGAACCAAAAGGAGATGAAGCTAAGGTCGAGCATAAAAAAAATATGATCAAGGATAAAAGAATTATAGCTGACTCCATTAAAGATAACTTGATCTCTCAAGTATCTTCAAGGAGAACACTAAAGGAAATGTTTGATGCCCTATCCAACCTATTAGAATGAATAAATATAAACATGAAGATCACTTTGAGAAATCAACTCAAAGGTGCGAAGGCTCATAAGTAAGAAACTATGCACTCATACTTCATAAGAGTATCCCAATTCAAAGAGTAGCTAGAAGCTATTAGTGACATGATAGAATAAGTAGAAATTGTAATGACCACCTTGACTGGTCTCCCAAGAGAATGTGAATCTTTCATTCGAGGAATATGTTCAAGAAGAAAGATGACCAAGTTTCGAAAGTTGTGGGAAGAATGTGTTCAAGAAGAAAAAAGAATAGCAATTAGAGAAGAGAAGCTGAATGAAAATGAAGATCAAGCTTTGGTATCCCACACTAAAGGAAAAAACAAAAGGAAGAATTATGATCACCCTCCCAAAAAGGCTCAAGGGTATCAAAAGAATAAGAGGATTAAGAAGGACTTCTCATCTTTTGAATGTTTCACTTGCCACAAGTTGGGACACATCTCCATAAAATGTCCCCTGAAGGCAGAACAACTCAAGAAGAGAAACAAAAGATTCCAGGCCCTTGCAGCTGAAGAAAATGATCAAGAAGATGAGGAAAGAACTAAAGAAGATGGAGATTATTGTGAAGAGCATGTTTAATTTCAGCACTCATAGGTTCAGTCTCACCTAGTAATGATACATGGCTAGTATATAGTGGTGCGTCCAAGCACATGACAGGTTACAAGGATCCACTCTCTTGTCTTCTACAGAAGGAATCCCTATTATTCTTGCACATTGATCTAGGAACAGATAATCAATCTCATCAAGAAATAATCAACAAATAACTCATGAAATGGTGTTAATCGGAACCAGAATGGTTTCCTCTCTGTATATTCAACAAAAAATGAATGATTACAATAACAATGTCAAGCAATAGCTTGAATCCATGAGGAATCCGAATACCTAAGGAGGTAATTCGAAATCAATGAGTGAGTCTAGCTTAACTGACTCTTAGCCATTCAATCACACTCAGTTAACCACTTGACCAAAACCATAATTGACTCACCAAACCCTAACTGAAGTTGAAGTGCAATAAATGACTGAATCTCAACTGAAGGAGATCAAACACATGTCATAACAAGCCAACCATCAAGTGCTAGTGCTCCATGACTTCAATGAACCTCGATGAGGTTAACTGAAGCTAAACTGATCATCAGAAGTTGGTGGAGGCGCCTCTGTTGACTCCAGATCATTAAATAATATTAAATATTCATTAAATAATATATTTAATGAGAGGAGGCGCCTTAACTGACTGGTTGAACTGATTGTAACCACCAGTTAGCAATTAGGTGCATTAATATCACTCAGATCACCCCCGAAGTGCTCCAGTTAGCTTCCTTGACTGTAGGAGAAGGCTAAGTTAGCCTCCTTGACTGTAGTTAGGCATGGGTGTGACTCGATGATGGCAATTATTGCTCCACTAATGTCAATTAATATCAATTATACTTAGGATAGTGGTTTAACTAGGCCAATTTGACCAAAAAGAGTGTGTATGATGGTAAATGTCTCCAACACCCCCCCTTAAGCTATACTCAGGAAGAGTTAGAAAACATAGATGCATAAAAATGCTATGGCCCCAACAACAAAGGCCATAGGTCACCATGTACAATAAAGCAACTGCTTAATATAACCAAGAAAATGGGGAAAACCTCATGGAAAAAATACCCCCCCTCAAACTAAGCAGTAAATCAAGAATTGGTTCTTCTATGCAGCAGTATCCTGAGACTGTGCATGTGAACCTATGAATCCAAACTAAATGAATATGTCTGGAGGAATCTTCCACTTTGGAAGGAAAACAATGCACTCAACTGAATCAGAAATATAAACACTTGCACGGTGAAAACTGGACCCATGTAGAGTAGCTGAAATCATATAAAAAGAGAGCAAAGGTTCTTGAGGATTTGAACCATGTGTGGAACACTCAAAAAACTAATGTGTTGCAGCCTTAAACAACAAACCATGAGTGGTAAAATCAGCCCCAAATCTTAGGAGCAAGTGTCCAAGCGGATGCAGAATGTCTTCCTCTTTACTAGTTTTGTGAGGAGATGAGCATGTGACCAAAGGTAGAGAAGCCCTGGGACTCTAGAGAGCGAATGCTTGAGATCCATAATCTGATATAGCGTCAGAAATAACTAATGATTCACAAAATAAAATATCAGCAACCTCATATGAGGAAACTAACACCAAATCCCCATTAGCGGTTTTGAAGAGAAAGTGCGGTACTTGATTTTTCACACCGGAATTGGTGAGAGCAGCTACAAGCATGGCTGAAAGCTCTTGGATTTTTAAATATGAACCAAATAATATCAGATAGGAAATTAAATCAGATCTAAATAAGTTCACAACAGATCCAAAACTGTGAAATGAAATCAAATCCCCAGCAGCAGTTTCGAAGGAGACTTGCAGTACTTGTTTCTTCACACCGTTGATGAGAACAGCTACAAGCAGTACTGAAGGTTTATGAACCTGAAATTTTGAACCAAGAAATATCATATTATATCCAAATAAGATCATATCAGATCTAATAAGGTTCATATCAGATCCAAAATTATGGTCAACCGAGACGGTGGATGCACAGTTGTCTTTTTCTTCAAAATTTTGAATTTTGGTGCATGCAATCCTGCAGGATTTTGCTGGAAAATCTAGACCATGGAGAGCAAATTGATCACTCTTGTAATCTGATATTTTTTCCAAAATATCCAAGGTATTACATATTTGCACACCAGCAACAACATTAGAGGAAGAAAAATCAAATTTCTCTTCACTTTCGGAAGCAATTACTGGTAAATTTTGCACATAATTCAAAGGAAAATCACCAGTGAATGTTTGCATGGAAGTGCAACAGTATTTTTTTTCAATATCAGAGATTCAAATGTCTTCTTTTGTTTTAGCAATATGAGGAGATGAGATATCATCGATCTCATGAACTTCCAGAGCATCAGGAGAAGGAGTCACTGCATGGAGACTTTCTTCAATTCAAATTGAATGTGTAGAAGATTTTGCTTCATCTTCATCTTGAACAACTTCATTAGAGAGAGTAGAGGCTGAGACTTTTGAGTAAATAACTCTTGTGGTGTTGGATGTGATCTCCAAAGTGCTATTATGATCCTCATTGTGCTTGCCAAAGGTTCTGTCCAATTTTGTCCAGAGATCATTTGGGTATTCAACAAAACCAATAAGGTAGCGCAAGCTAGGGGAAAGGGCCAGACATATTGCTCCAAAAGCTCTATCACCGTCATTTATCCAGTCATTATCATTCTCATAAGACTCTTTTCCAAGTCCAATACACACCTCATAGAGATCTCGTCTCTTTAGAGATGCAATCATCTTCAACTTCCATTCTGAATAGCTTGTGAATGGAGTGAGAAGAGGGATTGATGAGTCCATTCGAAGTTGTACCTGTTAAAACCTACAAATCAAAACAAAAGGGGCACCGTAAGGTCGGGCAGCCTGCACATTTTAGGCTTTCATCACACCCAGCATAGTTAATCAAGCAAGCTTGATCAACAATTTCTTTACTTGGGGTATTAAGTGGTAAGCCTTGGCTTCTGGTGCAGTGCTGTATTTTTGAGCTATTGGTCAAATTTCATGGAGAAATCTGTCAAAAAGCTTGTTTTTGAGTGATAGATCTTCGTCCCACCGTAAGCTCTAATACCATATTATTCTTGCACATTGATTTAGGAACAAATAATCAATCTCATTAAGAAATAATCAACAAATAACTCATGAAATGGTGTTAATCTGAACCAGAATGGTTTCCTCTCTGTATATTCAATAAACAATGAATGATTACAATAACAATGTCAAGCAATAGCTTGTATCCATGAGGAATTCGAATACCTAAGGAGGCAATTCGAAATCAATGAGTGAGTCTAGCTTAACTGACTCTTAGCCATTCAATCACACTTAGTTAACCACTTGACCAAAACCCTAATTGACTCACCAAACCCTAACTGAAGTTGAAGTGCAATAAATGACTGAATCTCAACTGAAGGAGATCAAAGACATGTCATAGCAAGCCAACCATCAAGTGTTAGTGCTCCATGACTTCAATGAACCTCGATGAAGTTAACTAAAGCTAAACTGATCATCAGAAGTTGGTAAAGGCGCCCCTGTTGACTCTAGATCATTAAATAATATTAAATAATCATTAAATAATATATTTAATGAGAGGAGGCACCTTAACTAACTGGTTGAACTGATTGTAACCACTAGTTAGCAATTAGGTGCATTAATATCACTCAGATCACCCCCGAAGTGCTTCAGTTAGCCTCCTTGACTGTAGGAGAAGGCTAAGTTAGCCTCCTTGACTGTAGGTAGGCGTGGGTGTGACTGGATGATGGCAATTAATGCTCCACTGATGTCAATTAATGTCAATTATACTTAGGATAGTGGTTTAACTAGGCCAATTTGACCAAAAAGAGTGTGTATGATGGTAAATGTCTCCAACAATCCCCACACAAAGTAATGCTTGGAGATGATTATCAAAATCCCATCAAAGGGATGGGAGAATCCTCTTATAAGTAGACTCTAGAAATTCCATGAAGATGAAGGATGTCATGTGTGTCCCAGGACTAAAGAAGAATCTTCTTTCTATCTTAGCCTTAGATAAGAAAGGTCTCAGAGTTGCTTTTGTAGATGGTGAATTCCTCATGTGGAAAAAAGGGCAAACCATAGATGATGCATTAGTGATTGGAGTTGAAGAATGAGGACTCTACAAATTAAAGGGGCATGCAAATTTATCCTTGATGACTAGCATCATAAGCCCATGTTAATTGTGGCACATAAGACTCACTCATATACATTACAAAGCATTGCCAATTGTGATCAAGGTGGTGATAGGTTTACCAGAGATATAGGTAAACCATGAAGGAGTGTGCAAAGGATGTGCACAAGGAAAAAATACTAAGAACCCCTATCCAAGCAGTGACAATAAAGAAAAAGGGATTCTAGATACTGTTCACTCAGATGTTGTTGAAATATTGTAACTTTGAAGAATATTTTATATGTATCTTTGATGGTCCTACCGAGATAACCACTTGTATTAGTTTGTACTCCAAAGCTTCTAATCGGAATAACTAATAAGAGTCATGAGGTAGTCCCCTCTAATTGTAAAGGTGGGTCATTAGCACCCCGGTGTGGTTACTTGAGCCTACATGTGTAACTCGTGCCTACATGATTAACTCGAGCCTACATGTTGGATTTAATTGTTAAAGTGAATGGATGAATATAAATAGAGGTGCGGCACTCCTCATTTGGAACACACACTCTCACTGGTGTAGCGCATTAGTGGAGGAGAGAGAAGTAGCTGGAGAAGGAGGAGGATTAGGCTTTGATCTCCTTGTTGGTTTTATCTTTTATATTTTGGGGCATCTATATTGAGGAATCCTTTGCTAGGTTTTTCTCTTTAGAGTTTTCCCAGGATAAATCTTTGTGTTCTTTTTGTATGGTTGTGCTTGTCTATCTTTCAGTGATCCTGTTTATATGCTTTTGTTATGAAAACTGAAATGAAATACTTATGATCTAGCTTAGTATATGAAAATTAACATGGTATCAGAGCCACCCTGAGACATTGTGCAGCTACAGAAGCTAGGGCTTATTACTTTTTGGTTCTCTCTCCACAATCGATCAACAAAAGAAGGCTAGGCCGACTCTCCATTGAAGGGCACATCTTTCTGTTGAAGCGGAATTCGATTCCGAGCATTTTCAGTTTTTGGTGCGGGAAATAAGGGCTTCTTGCAGAAGAGAAATTTTTGAGTGAGCCCAACATAGGATTTCTTTCCTCATCAAAATCGAAGTTTAGAGACCTGGATCAATATTTTTGGTTGGGTGAAACTCTAAGAAAGTCAAACCCTAGTTTGACCCCAAGCTAGAAATACTAAAACTGCTAAGTGTTGGTACATTCACTATATCCTGATATTGGCGAAGGCTTAAGAGCCAAAAATTGTAGTGGCCGAAAATAAAATCCTGATGTACACTGTGTCCAAAATTCAGCCTCAGATTCGCTATATTCTGGGAGATATGATCCCTCCAAGTTAGGGTTCCAGCCTATTCCAGAATTCATCCCTAAACACGACACCTGGGGAGAATTGATATATCTTGAGATACATAGGTCCAAATGAGATTTATGAAGATATTCCAGAAAGGGTACGGACTTTAATTTCTGTGGTCCAAGTTTTAGACTCAGAAGATGAACCAGTGACACGTGGCAGTCCATACAACTTCGTTGTTCTGAACAGTCCTGTAACAGGTCACCTTGGGAAAATGACCATATGTCCCAATTGGTGAAACAAATTCTGATGAAACCTATGGTGTTGGAATAAAGACATGCAAGGCTACCTTAGTGCAAAAATGCAGATATAGAGGAGAAGTAATTTTGGAGGTACCACAGAAATAGTAACAGGCATTTCTGCAGAAGAATTTGAAAAACTAGGGCTTCCTGTTCCGGGAGCTTCCCTCCACTGTTTTCAGAAAATGAGTACATTGGACAACTCAACTTGAAGAGATATATCTTTCTATCCAATCAGATCTGAAATATTCCAATTTTTGAAAATTGGGTTTCTCTGACAAACCCTAGTTCAGCTAGCTCCGGAACCAGGACGAACATCTCAAATCGGCAAGATCTAATCTTTTGCTATTTCCATTTGAGGTTCTCATCAGTTTGATGATAAGATTGGTGAAGTTGACAACTTCCAAGCATGGAAGTATTTGATCTCTCTAAAGAAAATGAATTGGACACCTACATGAGTAGAGAGGTTCCAATTCTAGAGGGAGATGAGGCTCAAAGCCTTACACAAGAAGAACTTGATCAAGACCAAGAAGATCATTGTTGATTCAATCACAGATCAACTTGTACCACAAGTGTCTTCCCTAAAGACATCGAAGATGTTTGATTCTTTGATCAAGCTATTTGAGGATAAGAACATAAATCAAAATATGGCTTTGAGAAAACATTTGAAGAATGTGAAGATCCATAATGTAGAACAACTTGAAGCGGTAGAAGAAGAAGTGGAGAATGCAAAGTGATAGCCACCTTGAATGGTCTCCCAGGATCATAGGATTCATTCATTCAAGGAATGTGTGCTAGAACGAAGTGATTATTTTCAACAGAATCTAGGAAGAAGAACAAGCTCGACTCATAAGAAGAGAAAAAGAAGGTGGGACCAATTGAAGATCAAGCTCTCACCATTCAAAGAAGATCCCTCATGTGATGAGGAATATGAAGAACTTAATTCTTGAAGAACCTCTTATCCATATTATCATTTGGATAAGAAATGATGATGCCATGAATGAAGAAGATGATGAAGTAGAAGGATCAAGAAGGAGTCTACCCATGAAACGATTAAAAGATAAGTATTCAATTGTCATTTCATGATATTTTTTTGTCATACATTTGATTATATTCAGTTGATGTGTTATGCATGATAGACTGGTTGCATTAATGACATTAGTGAGATATGGATGAATGTTTTGTTGGCTAAACAGTTGCATGATGCATAAGAATTTGTTGTTATGCATATGTTTTATGAAATATTTCTAACCATGCAACTAGTGCATTTGAATTGTAGGAAAGGTCATGTACAATAGCCTACAAGAAAAGAAGGATGAGACTTGTTCCGGAGAACAAGTGATGACAATTCAATAAACATGAATCTGAAGCTCCCAGGGTTAGAGACATCATGATGAAGGAAAGAGCTTCAGAAAGCAGTAGATCCACTTCGAAGGATGAAGACCACCATGGTTATGAAATAAGCTATGATCAAAGAGTAACAATTGATCACGAGGAATGATGTATTCGATATGGTTTCAAGACATAAAGGGAAGTATGCAGTATCTTCCATATGGATCTACAAGAACAAGTGTACAAAGCAAGGTTCATGATTTGCCTAAGAAAGAATAGACTATGACATGACATACTCTATTGATAAGTATATATCAAGCATAGAACCACCTGTATAGAATGAAGAGGGAAGATGATACTCCACTTCAGGGGGAGTGACTACAGAAGATATCTGAGTTCGACATGGTACGACATGATGGACAGCTTCCTGATGGATCAAGACTTTACCAAGAGTAAAGTGGGTTCCAACCTTCAAGGTTGAATGCAGAAGACTAGGATATGTTGATGACCTGACAAGACGAAGTCATGGAAGATGCTATGATGAAAGAATTCTAGAATGATGTTTGGGATATAGTACTCAAACCAGAAAGCAAGAATGTGGTATCTTCCAAATGGATTTGCAAGATAAAATATGTTGCAGATAGAAGTAAGGAAATACTTGTGGCTAGAGGTTTCTATCAGAAAGAGGGAATTAATTATGAAGAGACATTTTCCCTAGTAGCATGATGTACTTCGATTAGAGCTATCATGGCACTTGCATCCATGATGAAGTGGGACTTACACCAGAAGGATGTAAAAACAACTTTTCTAAATGATGTGATTGAAGAATAAGTATACATAGAATAGTCACAAGGATATGAAGTTGAAGACAGATGGACTCACGTATGCAAGTTGAAGAAGGTCCTCTATGGCCTGAAGCAATCTCCCAGAGCCTGGTATGGAAGGATAGATAGTTTCCTAACGAAAGTCGATCCTAACCTTTACTTCAAGGTTATAGATCAACATGTCATACTATTACTGTATGTGGATAATATATTCCTGACAGGGAATGAGAAACAGATTGTAGAATGCAAGAAGAAGCTCGTTGAATAATTTTACATGAAAGATCTTGGGTTAATGCATTATTTCCTAGGTCTGGAAGTATGGAAAAATTCAAAAGGAATCTTTCTCAACTAGGGAAAGTATGCAGTAGAGATATCAAAAAGATTCGATATGTTGGAATACAAAGCCATGGCCACACCCATGGATTCCAACTTGAAGTTGTTAACTGATGACTCATCAAAGTTAGTGGATGTGACTCAATACATACATATTATTGGGTCGTTAAATGTATCTAACAAATACCAGACCATACATTTGTTTTGATGTGAACACCTTGAGTCATTATCTAGTTCAACCTAGAAGTGTTCACCAAATAGCTGCAAAACATGTGATGCGATATCTGAAAGGGACTATAGACTTTGGTCTATACTATGATGGAAACCACGACTACAAATTGTATGGCTATACAGATGCAGATTGGGTTGGAAGTATCTCTGATAGGAGAAGCACATCAGGTAGATGTTTTTTGTTTGGGGTCTGCTATGAGTTCATGGTTTAGCAGGAAACAGTCCAGTGTTTCTCTTAGCATGGCTGAAGCATATTACATAGCAGATTGCTCTGCTAATTTGTGAAGCCATATGGCTTCAAAAGCTGATATCAGGTCTCTTTGACCTGAAGATGGATACTACAATGATTCTCTGTGATAACTAGAGTTGTGATGACAAAGAACCCTATGTTCCGTTGTAACACATAGAAATCCAGTATTTCTACATACGAGATAAGATGCAAATGATGATGTTTCAATATTTACATACTGTAGATGCAAATGATGGTGATTCAGTATTTCTATACTGAATATAGAGATGATGATGTTTCAGTATTCCTATATTGAAGATATAGATGATGATGATTTCAATATTCCCATACTGAAGATATAGATGATGTTCCAGTATTTACATACTGTAGATGCAGATGATGGCGATTCTGTATTTCTATACTAAATATAGAGGTGATGATGCTTTCAATATTTCTATACTGAAGATATAGATGATGATGCTTTCAGTATTCACATACTGGAGATACAAATGGTGATAGTTCAGTATTCACATACTAAAGATTTAGATGATGATGGTTTAGATGATGATGTGCTGACAAAGCCTCTGTCTCGAGTAAAGTTTGAACACTTTCGAGACAAGCTTGGTGTGGTTCGGAAAGACCTTCCCCGAAAGGGGGAGTAGTGATGTTGTAGTGGGATTGTATCATCCCTGGGCACTTTCCCTAAAGTAATCCGGGGACCTCGGTCCTCGAGAATGAAGAGGGATTGTATCATCTCGAGACATATGTCCAAAAGTGGTTTAGTGACCTCGGTCCTCGAGAATGAAGTGGGATTGTATCATCCCTAGGCTCTTACCCTAAAGTGATCCAGTGACCTTGGTCCTCGAGAATGAAGAGGGATTATATCATCCCGGGACATATGTCCATAATAGATCCGGTGACCTCGGTCCTCGAGAATGTGGTAGGATTGTATCATTCGTGAACCTCAGTTCAGAATGGATCTGGTGACTTCGGTCATCGAGAATGTGGTAGGATTGTATCATCTGTGAACCTCGGTTCATAATGGATCCGGTGACTTCGGTCATCGAGAATGTGGTAGGATTGTATCATCCGTGAACCTCGGTTCAGAATGGATCCGGTGACTTCAGTCATCGAGAAGGTGGTAGGATTGTATCATCCCTGAACCTTGGTTCAGAATGGATCCGATGACTTCGGTACTCAAGAACGTGGTAGGATTGTATCATCTGTGAACCTCGGTTCAGAATGGATCCAGTGACTTTGGTCATCGAGAAGGTGGTAGGATTGTATCATCCATGAACCTCAATTTAGAATGGATCCGGTGACTTCGGTACTCAAGAACATGGTAGGATTGTATCATCCATGAACCTCAGTTCATAATGGATCCGGTGACTTCGGTCATCGAGAAGGTGGTAGGATTGCATCATCCTTGGACTTAGTCCTAAAGTGATAGGGAATGATTATCCCGTAATCAATCCAGTGACTTCGGTTGTCGAGAATGTGGTGGGATTGTATCATCACTGGACTTTAAGTTCAAAAGTGATCCAAAGACTTCTTTGTCTTTGTACCTTGGATTGCAGGATGTTGCTGATGATGATGATGTTCCTGATCGAAAGATCAGAGTGTGATGATGATGATGTTTCTGATCGAAAGATCAGAGTGTGATGATGATGATGTTGCTGATTGAAAGATCAAAGTATGATGATGATGATGTTCCTGATCGAAAGGTCAAAGTGCTAATGATGATGTTGCTGATGTTGTTGATCGAAAGGTCAAAGTGTTGATGATGATGTTGCTTATCGAAAGATCAGAATATGATGATGATGGTGTTGCTGTTTGAAAGGTCAAAGTGCTGATGATGATGTTGCCGATGTTGTTGATCGAAAGATCAAAATATGATGATGATGATGTTGCTATTCGAAAGGTCAAAGTGCTGAAGATGTTGTTGCTGATCAAACCAGTCAAAGTGTTGCCGTTACTGAAGACTGAAGATTGAAGATGAAGACTACATGATGTTGAAGAGCTTCCAATGATTTATAGATGTGTTACCCTGATGATGTTGATGATGTCCTCTATCTCTCTCCTACTATTGTTGTTGTTGATGTTGTTGTAGAATACCCTTCTCGTTAAAGGGGAGTGTTGAAATATTATAACTTCGAAGAATATTCTATATGTATATTTTTGTGGTCCTTGATGGTCCTACCAAGAGAACCACTTGTATTATTTTGTACCTCGATGATTCTAATCAGAAGAACTAATAAGAGTCATGAGGTAGTCCCCTCTAATTGTAAAGGTGGGTCATTAGCACCCCAGTGTGGTTACTTGAGCCTACATGTGTAACTCAAGGCTACATGATTAACTCGAGCCTACATGTCGGATTTAATTGTTAAAGTGAATGGATGAATATAAATAGAGGTGTGGCGCTCCTCATTTGGAACACACACTCTCACTGGTGTAGCGCATTAGTGGAGGAGAGAGAAGTAGCTGGAGAAGGAGGAGGATCGGGCTTTGATCTCCTTGTTGGTTTTATCTTTTATCTTTGGGGCATCTATATTGAGGAAGCTTTTGCTTGGTTTTTCCCAGGATAAATCTTTGTGTTCTTTTTGTATTGTTGTGCTTGTCTATCTTTCAGTGATCCTATTTATATGCTTTTGTTATGAAAAATGAAATGAAATACTTATGATCTAGCTTAGCATATGGAAATTAACAGATGTATGTGGACCAATGCAAACCACTTCATTAAGCGGGTATGTTTGATATGATTCCTTCATTGATGACTACTCCTGCAAAACTTGGATCTATTTTTTTAAGAAAGATGAAGTGTTTGATAAATTCAAGGAGTTTAAGGCTCTTGTAGAAAACCTCTATGAAAAGAGGAGCAAGATCTTAAAATAAGATAATGGAGAATTCACATCAGGTGAATTCAACGAGTATTGCAAAGAAGTTGGGATTAAGAAGGAGCTCACCATCCCCTATAATCCTCAACAAAATGGTGTGGCTGAGAGGAAGAACAGATCTATCATGGAAGTTGTAAAAGAAATGATCCATAATCAATATCTACCTATGCCAACTTGTGGGAAGAAGCAACTAGAACAATAGTATATGTAAAAAATAGAATCTCCCACAGTGCCCTTGGCAATAAAACTCTAGAAGAGATGTTTACCGGATAAAGCTCGGAGTCAGTCACCTAAAAATATTTGGTTTCCCAGTATATATACATATTCCCAAGGAGAAGAGATCGAAATTGGACTCTTCGAGAAAGGATGGATTGTTTGTAGGATGCAGTGAGCAATCAAAGCCTTATTGAATCTATATCTCAGGATACTGTCAAATTGAACTAAACAGAGATGTCACATTTGACAAAGATACAACTTTCATAAAATCAAGGAAAGGAAAGGAATTCAAAGAGGAGCATGAACTCCTAGAGCTGCAGAAGGTTCTAAACCAGCCATAAATGAGGCAGAAGAAAAGATACCTGAGGATCATGACATAAAAGAACCTCATAGACCTGAAGAGTTTCCTAGTGAGATGATCTAATGCAAAAGAAGGCATGCTTGGGCACAAGAAGTAATTGAAGAAGTAGAAAGACATGGTGTTCCATAAGGAACCATCAAAGAAAGAAAGAAGCCAAATCCATACCCCAGTTATGTCTCTTTGATGTGTAATCTCGTTGACAAAGAACCTACATGCTTTGAAGAAGCAACAAAATAGAAGGAATGTGTAGATGCCATGATCGAGGAATACCAATCCATTATAAAGAACGATGTATGGGAAGTAGTACCAAGACCGAAGAACAAATCATCAGTATGCTGGAAATGGATCTACAAAACAAAGCATTCAACATACATCAGTATAGAGCAATACAAGGAAATATTTGTAGCTCCTGGATTCTCTCAGAAGGAAGCAATCAACTACGAGGAGACATTTGCACCAGTAGCAAGGTACACCTCAATCAGAACCATCCTTGCCTTGGCATCCAAGATGAAGTGGAAGTTACATCAAATGGATGTAAAGACAACCTTCCTTAATGGAATGATAGAAGAAGAAGTATACATTAAACAACTGTGAGGCTTTGAGATATATGATCAGAAGACTCATGTATGCAGACTAAAGGTGTTGTATGGGTTGAAGCAAGAACCCAAAGCATGGTATGGAATAATTGATGGCTTCCTAATGAGTTTGGGCTTTACCAAGAGTAAAGCAGGATTCCAACCTCTACTATAAGGTTGAGGATGATGGAATTATGATATTACTACTATATGTGGATGATTTATTATTAACAGGTGTGGATAATCCCATCAACGAATGCAAGAAGAAGCTCGTTGCAGAATATGAAATGAAAGACCTTGGAATATGCACTATTTTCTAGGTCTTTAAATATGGCAGTATCCAGACGAGATTTTCCTAAACCAAGGAAAATATGCAGTTGAGATCCTAAAGAGATTTGGGATGATAGATTGTAAGGCTATGACTACTTCGACGACAACAAATTTGAAGCTTTTGAATGACGATTCTTCGAAGATAGTGGATGTTGCCTTATACAGACAAATTATTGGTTCACTAATTTATTTGTCCAATACAAGGCCAGATATATGTTTTGTTGTAAACACTCTAAGTCAGTATATGGTGGAACCCAGACAGGTTCACCTAGTGGCAACAAAACATGTGATGAGGTACACGTTAGATTATAGTCTCGGATATGCATCAGATGGAGAGATCATACTACACAGATTTACAGATTCAGATTGGGCAAGAAGTGTCAAAGATAGAAATAACACTTCATGATGTTGTTTTAGTTTGGGATCAGGCATGATCTCATGGTTCAATAGAAAGCAGTCAAGTATTGCACTTAACACAGCAGAGGTTGAATACATTGCAACATGTTTAGCCTATAGTGAAGTGGTATGGATTTGCAAGCTGTTGGCAGGATTATTTGATGCATAGATAGATGTGACTGATATCCATTGTGATAATCAGAGTTGTATTAAGATTATAGAAACCCTAGTGTTTCATGATAAGTCAAAACATATCGAAATTAGAT
Source organism: Pseudotsuga menziesii (assembly GCA_001517045.1). Lineage (NCBI taxonomy): Eukaryota > Viridiplantae > Streptophyta > Pinopsida > Pinales > Pinaceae > Pseudotsuga > Pseudotsuga menziesii. The sequence continues at coordinate 209,929 of LPNX010147347.1, forward strand.
ATCATCACATTCGGGATATGGTACAGGAGGGATTTGTAAAGCTCAAGTATATCCCTACAGAGGAACAAGTGGAAAATGTGTTAACTAAGCCTCTATCTTGTTTAAAGTTTGAATACTTTCGAGACAAGATTGGTATAGTCCAAAAGGACCTCCCTCGAAAGAGGGAGTGATGAAGACGTAGTAGGTTTCCTATTGTAGTGGTGTGGTAGCTCAGCCTAGGGTAGAGTATGCATGGCTAGGCTTGTTTGGCCCGAAAGGGTTAGTAAGTCAGACTAGGCCTATTGATCCTAGGGGGATTAATATGTTTGGCTAGGTTTGTTTGGCCCGAAAGGGTTAGTAAGACAAACAAGGATTGTTTGGTCCCTAGGGAGATCCATTTGTTTGACTAGGCTTGTTTGGCCCGAGAGGGTTAGTAAGTCAGACAAATGCCCAACTAGATCTACCAAAGAACCCACCATGATCTTGCTTCAAATGTCCTAAGGCAAAGTCGATGAGATGCCAACACTATGTGTTGTTACCAACATTTCTATGTTGATGAAGACGATGAGATGCCAACACTATGTGTTGTTACCATCATTTCTATGTGGATGAAGATGATGAGATGCCAATACTATGTGTTGATTCCAACATTTCTATGTTGATGATGATGATGTTGCTTCAGTATTCCCATACTGATGGTTGATGAGGTTTGCTTCAGTATTTCTTTAGTGATTTTTACAAATAATGATATAGCATTTTGTGATGATGATGAAGCTTTAGCACTAACATGCTAACGATGTTGTTGTTTTCACTTTAGTATTTATATACTGATGTTGCAGATGATGATCAAGTATTCACATATTGATGTTGCAGATGATGATGCAGTATTCACATACTGATGTTGCAGATGAAAATCCGGTATTCACATACTGATGTTGTTGATGATGATCCAATATTAACATATTGATGATTGCAAATGATGATGATCTAGTTGTTAGTTTTTCAACATTAAGCTAGCATTATTAGGATCTTTAACTGAGAGAATAACAAGTACATCAATCAAACACAAGAGACAATGAACAAAGTGTTTTTCCTTGAGGAAACCATAAATGGAGAAAACCCCGCAACTTCCTCAGAGATAGAATCAACACCAAAATAGTAAAATCCCAAAACAGTAAGTGATCTCCCAACAGCAGTAACCTTTTTCTTATCTAGCCCCAGTGTCTTCTTCTTCCTCAACTATGCGCTACACTTGAGTGTGTTTGTGATGTGTGCTAAATAAAGAGTCCAACTCACTATTTATACTAATACCGACATGACTAAAACCCTACTAGGGCCGACCTCTCTAGGAGAGTCTAATAACCCTAGTGCACCGGAACTGCGGGGACTTTAACCCTTAGACAATAGGAGGGTTACCCATAATGACTTGACATGACTTGATTACATTATGGATCTTCCCAATCGAAACATCGGGGTATCACATGACACAAGTACATCCCGGAATAAACATCGGGTCACAATAGATAAAAAACACAAGTGAATACATTCTGAAGTTACAATTACATACACACAAGTATCCACATACCGATATTCAGATGACGATGAAGATGTCCCAGTATCTATATACTGATGATGATTATAATTCAAGATTGATGATGAAGATGTATGATGTTCCAAAAAATTCCTATGCCATATAGAAACTCACCAGCCATTTGTACAGTGTTGGCAGGAAGTTTTGGGATAAGGTAGTTGTGCAGCATCGCAGATGCTGCGCAAGGTAAAAGATACCGCGCAAGTCGGAGTTGTATTATTTTGGTCATTTTGGACCGCATTATGTGAATTATGGTTATATTTTGTAAATCTTTATAAGTAGTTATAAAGTTAGTTAAGTGGACCTTCATTGTAAAGCTGCAAGCCTATAAATAGATGTTTAATTGCAAGTGTAAAGGGTCTATCAGAACTTGGTCTTAGTCAAAGTCTTTGGTGAATTGATCTGCGCATGAATTGAGATATGTTGATCTGTGTATTGAAGAACCATTTGGAGAATTTGTGGTTTTATGCAAAGGTTAATATGACATGACAGAAGTTGAGCAGAATCATTGTGTCCTTTTCTGTTTTCCAGTTTTACTGTCTTTTGTGGCTCAATTATGAATGCAATGTGTATCTTCGACATGGATTTGTAGATGATGCGATGTTTCCCTACTTTGAATGATGTTATTATGTTAGATTTGTTTGTGCATCATTTTTTAATTACAGTTGAGATATGATAATGGATTTGAGAAATGATGATGCAGTTCTGTTAAAGCATAAGTTGAATGATTAGTTTTGTTAATGTTGCGCTAAGTTGTTAAGTAGATGCACGTGGTCCTCTCTCATTCTGCGAAAAACTTGGTTTTGTCAGCTCTTCCTCGAACATCTCGGGTGAGACTTCATTTGCTCTGTGGGTGTTGTTGGATGGGGTAAAACCACTCTAGGTCAGTGCTCAGGGAGATCGCAGTGGTTTGGGTGTCTACAGAGAGGGAACCCCTGTCAACTGGTTTTGTGTCAACTAATGATTCTGTTGTCGGGACGCGAGTGCGACTGAAGGGAGGACATGTTGTGGCATCCGACAAAACCGGAAATTCAAGATTGGGTTGAACAAAAGCTATGAGAGTTTGCTGAGAAAGAAAATCAGAACCATGGACTAACGACGGATAAGTGGCTGGAAAAGTATATACACGACGGTCCACACGAGTATTCTTTCTTTGAATTCCCAATCATGTTGTATGAGTGGTTGGCACGATTGACCTATCGAAAGACAATTTTCCAAGGAGGTGAGCCAACGTCCTGGACCCCAGAATTGATCTAGGAGTCGTAGGAGGTAGACAATAGAGCATCGCGGGCTATTGAAGTCTTGCTCAACAGTATCTTGGAAGGCCATATCATCAAGTTCGTGGTTGATACAACCAAATCATATAATGAAGTAGAAAGGGAGTTCGTCAACAGGCCACAAGGAAGGTTTCTCTTGTCATTGCAACTGTCTATTAAGATGCTCATATGTGAAAACGACATATTGAAAATGCACCTTTAGTAGTAGAACTCTGGTGTGTGGAGGCTGTGGATACCGCAAAGATAGGGGGTGGACGAGTGGAATGATATGGGGTAGATGGGTGCAAGTTACAACTAGACTGTGAGGGAATCCAAGGAAGAGAGTGGTCCTATGAGAGTAGGAGAAAGGTTTCAACAAGAGAAGAGGAAAAGGATAGATGAATGTCCTGCTGCGATTGAAACACAAGACCGTGAAGGAATATCACACGGGACAAAGTGACCCTACAGTGTCGATGAGGACGACCAGGCTACACCCAAGGTAGAGGTAAGATCAACCCCCAGTAGTAATGTACCCACAGCTTGTGCACTACATCGCAATCAACAAGAAACGTAAGTTCAACATCGACTTGTCCAACGTACCAGCAACATTCTAGTAGTAGAATATCAACAACTGTAGGAAGAAGGCCTAAGATGGAGGTGTTGAGGCCTGGAAATTCGCAGGCGGCAACATTAAGGGATTCTCCCCAATCAACGTTCCCAACTAGCCCGTTGACTGTTTGGTGTAGGGAATCCGTCCGGCTTACGGTCCGGCTACCGTAGGTCAAAGTAACAAAAGGGGTTTTACCGGTTACGGCCCGGTCCACCGGAATTTGTATTTTGACTTAATATGCAATGCATATGCCTATCTAAACCAATGCAGGGTGATAAGGATGCCCGGAACCACACAATGTGCTGCGCAGGTTCTTACCTCTCGTCTTATGTTCACAACATCTGAACCACATATGCAACCAGGAAACAAACAACTAATCTATTTATACACTAACTACCTATCCCCGGGGAGCCAACATGATTATGATTTAGTAATGCATTAACTACATGCATGATAAACACAATTACAGGTAGCTGATACTTGTATTTACAACACATGAAAGAGAAAATATTCCAACAATTAGATAGCTAACTGTTATGTGAAGCACCAGCATTACTAAAAGTGAATTTTCCACAAAATAAAACAGAAATCATTCAACAAGACATAAGTCATAGAGTTAGAACGATCTCACAATTCATGGACATATGCTGAAAAACAAAATAGTTCATTTTCCTGCCATCCATTGCACACCATTTGGAAAATTCCACAGCACTTTCTCCAACAGGCAAACTACAATCTTTATTGCAAAAAGGAAATAGTTCTTCTTTACAATAGGTCATCCAGTGTTACTGGGAAAAAGCCCCTTTTTCTTTCGTAAGAAGTGACTCTTAAGATTTTTTTAGCCCTTTTCTTAATTCATGGCATGGGGTCATTTATATATGATAAACTGTCACACTCTGCTTCCTCTCCGTGGGTCTAGTGCTGTTACCCCCTTGGGTATTTAAGATGTGATATGGATGGAGCCTCTAAATAGTACTTCAGACCCTTTTACTTCTGAGTTATTTACAGGGATTAAGTAAGACTTCGAATGAATGCACTGATTGTTTGGAATACATCTGCTAGAAGCCATTCTATCCTTTAAAACACAGCCCTTTTGCTCATGATTTTAGTTAAGACAGAGCCCTGATGTTTCCATTGCATCCAAAAGTTTGCCTCTTATTCAAACAAAGTAAAACTAGCAAAATCATAAGCAACTAGCAGCACAATCAAGTAATAAACATTAAAGCATTGAAAACAGAAACTAGAATCAGTAACCAAACAATTTATTTATGTACAAGAGGAAAACAAAACAAAACAAATAAACTTTGCCCATTCCTAAAAATTTTAGATTTAAAGAACTAGGAATGAGCGGGGTTTTGAGACCTGAATATTCTAACCATGGTCCAGTTGTGCTGTTATAGAAATAGCACCCATATCTAGAATTCGGCAATCATTTCTTTCAGCCTGAGGGAGTCGAAAGAGCTCAGACTGAGTGTCCATCACAGGGTTGGCCTTTTTTGAAGAAAGGTGTTCTAACTTAAGCTCAATAAGATAGTTTCCCAAAACAGAATCAACGGATTCATTCTCTTCTCCAAGCTTAGTGACGTTATGCTTCATAAAAGGCTCTCTTAGAATCTTAATCAGGTTGGGGCTGCCCTTCTGAGGTAACCACAAATGAGACCAATCTGAAGCAAAGTACCCATTAAGTCTCGATGTCCAATCTCGGTTTAGAATCATCCCATAACCATCAGGAATGTCTGCTACTATGATGTCAATGTAGTGGCATATCCTTTTATTTGCAGACAATTGAATCATTACATTTTCCATTTCCCCTACTACCTTGACACTAGTTTTGTCAAGTTGTGTGACATCCCAAAGAGTAGGCCTTATTTGTCCATTGAGTTTTTTGCAAACTACCAAAGGCATAACATTCATACAAGATCCTGAATCCACCAAACAGTTATGCACCTGATGATTTAGCATTTCAAGAGTCACAAGAAAAGGTGGGGCGCTGGTTTTTTTTATCTTAATCAAATCAATCTTTTCTTCCACAGGTTGGTTCTTTGTGGGCAGCTCCTCTTCCAATTTGCTAGATCTTCCCTCCTCATCACTTTCCAATGATTTGGTAGGTTTAATGAGTGGCCCTACCTCCTGTTTGTAAGTGAGGTCTTGAGGAATGTCAATTTTATCCTTTATATCAGACTGCCCTTCGCTTTTCCCTTGCAATTCTTGAACTTTTGAGAGTTTTGCATTGTCATTGTTTGTCAAGCTCTTATCTTCCGTGGTTTTACATGCCTGCTGAGATTTTAGAGCATTTCCTTCAGTGTTGAACAGTGAAACTCCATTCCATGAGAACATAGTATCATCCTCTGTCTTTACCATGGTTTGGTTCTTCTTTTCTTCCTCACCACTGTGCCTAGTCAATTCTGGATCCAACAATTTATTCATCACTATTGTCATTGAGTGTAACCATTGAGGGCACTGCTTTTCCGAATGGGGCTGTTGATGAAATGTACAGAAATCATCTCTTCCTATTTCTGTTGTATTTATTGATGCCACATTGGGTGGTGGGACCTTCCATTGGTTGTTATCTTCTTTCTTATGATAGGATGGCTCATTTGTTTTATGCAAGTCCCTCTCCTTTTCTAATTCTACAACTCGGTCGGACAGCTTCTGGAGCACCTTCATCATCTCATGAGAATCACGTGGGTGATCTTCTTTAAACTTAAACAGCAGTGAGCTTTTTCTTACGGTGGTTTTCTCTTCAACTGAGTCAGGATAGTCTTCTATACTCTCACTTTCAGCCTCTACTCTCTCAGCCTCTTGATAGGTTTCTACCAATGTGGGCTTGACTTTCATTTTGGCAAACATGGCCAACTCAGGACCTAGGGCTGAGGTATAATACTCGATTAAAACTTTGTCTGAAGGTTTGTCTACAGCAGAATTTTTTTTCAAGTATAGCAAAAATTTCTGAGTGAAACTTCTTACCTTCTCATTCTTCTCTCTTCTCAACAAACCAAGCCCTTTCATCAACGAGGCATGTGTCTTTTGGGTTGTGTACTTATTCCTGAAAATCATTTCAAACGTATCCCAGTCAGGAATGGAATTCATAGGGAGCCCAAAGTACCAGGATGCTGCCGATCCTTTCAGAGTATGAGGAAAAAGCCTACACACCACGTCTTCATGCTCTCCATCCCTTAGCCCTTCTAGTGCGAGGTAAAAACCTTGAAGGTGATCATCTACAGCAATGTTGTCTATAGGATCAAACTTGGGTAAAAGCTTGTCAAAGGCTTGAGGCAAGTCGTGCAAAGGAGGATTCAAGCTCAGAGGTGACCTGGCTCTCCACGCTGGTAATGGGTTAGGTTGATTGCCAGCCATGAGGAAAAGTAAAGGAGTATCACTAGGAAAACAAGGTTTTAGGATAGAGCCAAAACTTTAAACCTTGAACTATAATGAAGACTTCAAACATCCGCTGGTAGGGTATTCTTGGGAAAATTAGTTCCACGGCCAGCCTTTACTGGCGGCCCTCCTTCTAGCGCCAAAAACTGTTGAGGCCTGGAAATTCGCAGGCGGCAACAGTAAGGGATTCTCCCC
>LPNX010147347.1:217303-234560 GCA_001517045.1 Pseudotsuga menziesii
CTTGTCTCTCTTCCCTAGTTTTATACAAAATCAAAAAAATGGTTGGGCTGCCCAAAGTGACCTTTGGGCTTCCCAACGCTTCATTTTCCTACAACCTTTTACAAAATAATAGTTTACACAAAAGTTGACCGGTCCTTCTTATGAGGAGGGTCCCGCTTGGTCTTCCAAAAACTTCCTCCACGCTACTGCCTCAGCAGCGAGTCCTTCAAATGAGTGGGGTTCCAAGAATTGTATACTCAGCTCGAATTTATCTGCTTGGTTCCGAATAGCCTCTACTCTGGCCGTGTTCAAGCGCACCTGTTCCTCCAAGAGCTGTATACTAATGGCTGTGTGTCCAATTTCATTTCTCAGGATCGGCTCATCAATGGCTCTGATACATGGGACTTTGGCTTCTTCCTCCTGCTGCCTTGTCTGCAACATCCCTGCAAATGTATCATGATCAGGGAATTCGTGTAGCCTATGTTCAGCTTCCACTTGACAGCGGTTATAGGTGACAAGGGATCTTCTAAAGAACTATGTGCGTGCTCCCTTCGTTTTCTTCACTGTCTTCTGAAAGTGCTCTGCAGTAATAACAACAAACTCGATCAAATCATGGTCCCGCTTCAAAGCTTGCTTATCTTTAACTGGTAGCTCAGCTGGGACTTCTTGATCATCTTCTACTCTGGTTATCCTCGAAGTTAGCACCTCCAGGATGTCTTGTGATTTGTCCACAAAATAAGATGCTGTATTTAACATTTCATCCAGCCTGCCATCAATCTGCAGGACTTGACACCTTTCTTCCTCCAGGGCCGTTTGCAGTTGCAGCATCCTAGCCTTCTGAGCCAAGATGTGTTCTTTGACTGGCTGCAGATCTACTTGTTGCTCCTTGGCTGCTTCTAGCTGCTCTTTCAGCTCTCTAACATATAAGGTATTAGATTCGTAGATGTCCTTCTGCTGCTCCATCAGTTCTTCTATCTGTGTTTTCATTCGTTCCCTTTCACTTTTCAAATCCTGAATTTCTTGATGTGCCTTATCCAAAGCTTCTTGTGTTGTCTCTTTCGCTCGGGCTTCCTGCTGGATAGCATGAATTTCATGCTTTGTGACCTCCATCTCCTTAAGTACATGCTCGTATTTTCTTTTTAGTCTGTTGCCCTCTTCTCTTTCCCTTCTCAGGGTGTCCTTGAGCTGAGAAGTGGTCTTCTTGGAGGATTCTATCTCTACCATCATACGGTCTATGTTATCCTCCGTAGCATGTAGGGCTGCCTTCCCAGCCCTGATGACAAACCTTGGATCTTTGTCTGTTCCGACCATCACAGCTTTGTCAGTTATCATGGTACTGGTCATCCCTTCTGCCTCTATTTTCATCTCGGTTCTCCTCATGATTCTTTTGGTGGCCCTGTCACAATACACCGTACTGAAATCAGGCACCTCTTCCCCTTTCTTCTGTGTAAAGGGTACTAACTGGAGTGTGGGAGATGTAGGGGTGACAAGAGTAGGTACTTGGAGGGTTTGTATCTCAGGGTTTTCCTCACCCTGGCTTTGCTCAGCTTGTGATCTAGAAGCCTGTTGTTGCGCCAACTCTGTCTTCTCGGCTCCCTGCTGTCGAAGTTCTTCATCCAGTTTCCTCTGAGCTTCCTCAGCTGCTTGCTTAGCAGCCTCCTCTACTTCTCTGGCTGTTTCCTTTACCTTTTCGGCTGCTTCCTGGGCAGCTTTCCCCTTTTCTTCTTCTCCTTTCTGGTGCCATTCTGCAGCTTCTTGTTCCAGTCTCTGGGCTTCCTCCCTTATTCTTTTGGCTGTTTCCTCAGCCTTAGCTTGCTCAGCCTTCTCCTGCTCAGATCCCTTTCCAACTTTTGGTTTGAATCTCTTGCTGAGCGCTGTCATGTTGGAGGCCCTCCTGAACACGGATTCATCATTGTCAAAATGGTGAGTGTACTCATAAAATAATTTGTGTTTCCTACAGTGCTCAGCCACCCTGTCGTGAGTATCATTCCGTCTAAAGATCATCTCCCCAAAACGGAACCTTTCTAGTTCCTGTATAAATTCAGGAGCTTGCTTCACATTTACAAAGCTGCAACTACCTAACTTGAATGGCAGAGGAGGGTAGGCAGACTTCTTCTTCTGGAATAGGAAATGACCGACTCCATCTATATACACCTGTCTGACAGCTTCCTTGTGTATGATATAATCTGTTGCGTATTTGGGCAACAGATAAGGGGTCTTTGACCCACCAAACATCCTCAAATACATCCCATTTTCCATCAAGAAGTAGTCACCAAAATCCTCTATGACTTGCATGGCCTCTTCTGACATGCAGTTGCATTCCTTTCGGAATATGAGAGTGTGCAGAGGCATGATAAACTGTTCACAGATCTCTCTATAGTAAGTATGGTATTGATCAGCTCCCAGTAGTCTATATGCTGCATATACGGGCATCCTATCCTTCTCCCAAACACATTTGAGCCCGGGGAAAGGCTGGCGGCAGAGTATGCAGTCAATTAGAATGGAGCTCATGTAAAATTCAGATCTTCTCCGTTCTTTTCCTTCCAAAGCTGCAGCTACACAGGAGGAGAGGCTGCTGGATACTATGCTTGCACAATTGAAGATGGTTCCTTCTGTTGCTACAAAAAACATTAGAGGTACCCATTCAAGCTTGAACAATCTGCCATTTTCCCTCCCGAAGATTCTATTTAGCATCAACACTATGAATCTGTAGGTAGGCCTGAGACTGGCAGTGTCATAATCTTCAGTCGCTCTCTGTCGGAAGATCTTTCCAGGTAAGAGCATTCTTTTTAGAGTCTCTACAAGGTCCATCCGGAGGTCGTCCAGCCATTCATTTGTAAGGAAAAGCTGAGGCTCCGACAGGTGATAGGCTAAAGCTACATACCCAGGGATAAATGCAGCATAGCCCTGGCCCTCAGTGTTACAGGTGAGCATTGAATTATGGTTCGTATGCGGTAGCACCCATCTCATTAACTCAGAGCACGGGAATAGCTCTGGTCTGGTGGCGACCTTCATAATGGCTGATCTCTCTATATTGGCGTAGATGGGTGCCTCCTCAAGCCCCATATCTGGGACTTCCCTGCGGGAGATCATCCTGTAAACATCTCCCCATTTGTACTCAGGCTCCACCCCTGTGACACATTGGGTGTCCTCATAAATGTATTCAATTCTTGTTTCTACTTCTGCTGCAGGAACCTCCTCTACTACTGGGGCCTTCTTTTTCTGTCTCTTAGACATCTTAAGATCTTCCTGCAATGTACAACACCATGGTATTGAGTAATCCAAATTTGTGAACTTTGTGCAACATTTTATTCTTTTTAGGCGTATCAGCATTATATCGGTGCATGCAAACAAACCTTAAGCTTTCATACTGAACAATTTACTAATCATGAAGTGCTGTGCAATGTGTTGTTAGCATGCTAATGTTTACTGTAGCACATCTTCACCAGGTCTTATGAATGAGTTGCCTTATGATTTATTCCTCATGCATTAAATTTATCAGTCATATTGATGTTGGCAAGAAAACTACGCTATTACGAGGCTCGTCATTTCTTATGAAAGTGATATATAGAAGCAATATGAGAAAACTCTATGCAGATGCATCATACAACCATCATTTCACTGCCTAACACATGCAAAGAGAAAAAAATTAACAGCCTCAGGCTTAACCAGTCGACGCCTCAGCCCCACGACCCCTAGGCCCTCTGCGACAGAAACGCAAACGACCAGCATCGAAGGAAAGTAATATGCCGCTAATATTCTTCACACACCTCGACGGGAAACGACCACATCCCTGGACAAGGAAACTTCATCAAACCGACTCGCGCTACCCTCAATAGGCGTGGCGTTACCAACAACCGTTCCTTTTGATCCTACCAGGGTTTTAAGCAATCAACAACAAAACTAGGTCGCGCCAGCCCCAGGTTCTGCTAATAACCTCCATCAAAACGACATACAAGCCCCCGGACTGTAAAAAGGAAGCGAGACAAACCGCAGCGACTGTGGTCAGTGCAAATCCGCGACCCCTAAACATTCACCAACACCGCAGCCTCTAAATATTGTGACCGCCCAATGGAGCCTGGCGCAGATGGCGTAACGGCCTCCTGCGCCTCAAAACCCCTATCATAACCACTAGGTGCAGGAGGCATGACGACCGCCTGCACCTTGCTTCCCCCCAATGGACTGAAACGGCAGAAAAAATGAAACGTGGGCTTTTGAAAATAAAAGGCGAAAAAACCCCCTTCCTATAACCGTCAAAACTATCCGACCCGGGAACCCTAACCAAGAGGCGCGAACCGCTAGGCGGACGACCGAAGAAAAACCTGACCATGGGAGAAAAAACCCCTTGCTAGCGCAACGGGACGACGGATCCAAATCTTAAAAACCCCCCACCGCGCAGAAGAAAACTATTCGAAACCTTGAAATTACGGTGATAAGTATCAAGATCCTACCTGGCAATCCACCGAACAAGCGAGCTGATGATGGCTGGACTTCTCCGCCTGCCACCTGGACACAGGTACACCAACAGCCAAATATCTACGCGCTCCAAACAACGACAGCTCGTCTCACCGCGACAACACACTCGAAAACCACAAAAAAACCCGTTGGTCGCCATACATATATAAACAGAACCACACGTGCGAGGAGTCACATTAGTCGGGGCGGCTTTGAAAGTTAAGTCGGGCGGCACAAACTTCATACCATCCGCAACGGCAGACCACCTTCAGCCCCAACTCGCCCGATCAGTTACAAATAACCCGCGAACGAGAATCCCATATCGGGTGTCGGAGGAAACCTTGGTCGGACGACCAAGAGTCTGGCCTCCCCCGCAACGGCGGTCGCGAAATGAAAACATACGGACTTGAAGACCACCCGCAACGGCGGCAAGACCAAGCCAAACAAGAGTCAATAGGCACCCGCTACAGCGGCGTGGCAAAATATTTGGAGGATCTGGAGAACACCCGCAACGGCGGGCTCGGGATAGAAACAATCAACAGTTCGAAGGCACCCAAAACATCGGCCCGACAACCGAAAATGACGACCTGGAAGCCACCCGCAACGGCGGGACGGGTAAGAGAAACTAGAAGCCGGAGGGCGCCCGCAACGGTCGGGTAGTCAAATGAAAAATCTTCCGATACAAGAATCTTTGAACGAAGGTTTCAAAAGGTTTTGCAAAACAACAAAGGCTCGATCAAGAAGGAAATCCTCAAGCATTTAAACGATGAGAAACCATTCAACTTACAACACTCAAGACTCGAGAAAGCACTTCAACCTTCATAAGCTAAAATCAAAAGATGAAACCAAGAAAAGAACTCACTAACTTGAAGAAAAGGAGGGCCCCAAAATTTTTTGAATTTTGGGAAATTGTTGCAGATGCAACAGGAGGGAGATGAGACGAAGTTGCCTTTATTTCATGGAAATGGGACTAAAGATCTCAAGCAGTACTGGTTCCTGTGTGAGGCAGAATGGACTGTCAGACAAACTGTGGATGATGATGTCAAAAAGGGCCAATTGGTGACAACTCTTCGGGGTCACACATTGGATTGGTATATGAAGTTTGTACAAGTTCCTACAGGGACTCCAGTGAAGACATTGGCTGAAGTTAGGAAACGATTAATTGAAGAGTTGAGGAAACCAAAATCTGAACTGCAATACATTATAGAACTGAAGGAAATTAAGCAGTATCCAAATGAGACCGTTTGAGATTTTGATCAAAGGTTCAAAACACTAATGGCAAGAGTCAGTTTTGAGATTAGTGACATTCAACATAAGGAATGGTTCATCGCGGCATTACTATCTCATATCAGAGTACCGCTGATGCAACAGAAGATCGCGACACAGAGTGAGGCTCTGGAGAATACAATGAAGTTGGAAGCTTCACCCATTGGAGAGAATGCAGTCGGGATGAACCAGATTCAAACACAACTGAGGAATTTGACACTCTAGTTGTAGGATATCAAGAAAGGAAAAGAGCATCGTGAAGAAGATTGGTGTACTCGATGTCGCGTAGATGGACATACTAAGGATAATTTCCCAGATTTCCGAAACTACCTGTTGCCAGGAGCATCGAACTCATTGAGTTGTGGTAGTGTACCATGGTTTCGTATTTGTCTAGTATATGGGCATCAACATGAGGAATGCGGGTACATGCAGAAGATGGTAACAAAGTCGATGAACTTATACTGCATGTTTTACTGATCTATTGGGCATGAAAATAAGGATTCTTGCGCATATGACCTACTCCAGGAAAGAACATATGACTCGTACTATGTGAAGGGAGAGGTACAATAGCCGCATGCGCAAGTGGTACAGCCTCCACCTCAACCGTAGTTCATACTGCAACCGCAGATGTAGTTCGTACCGCAACAACAGTTTGTGCCACAACCGCAATATAATTAGATGTAGATGGCTCCGCAGCAGCCATAGTATGTCTAGTCAGTGCAGTATGTTAAACAACAGCCAAATCCCCCGCATCAACGATTTAATCAACCACAGTATCAGCAACAAGGAGGATTTCACGGAGGATTTCGAGGAGGACGAGGTGGAGGCTTTGGTCGAGGAGGAGGACGAAGTCACGGGATAGTGCAATGCTATAATTATGGTGTACTGGGACACTATTAGAGATATTGCCCACAATTACAAGTGTAGTGTATGTGTACGTATTGTACCGCTATTGATCACAATGTTGAGAATTGTCCACAGCTAATCACAAGGTGGCATCTAGGAAATGTTCCGCAATTGCAAAACCAGAACCAGTTGCAGAATCAGAACCAGTTGCAGAACCATAATCAATTGCAGAACCAGAACCAGTTGCAGAATCAGAACCAGAACCAAATTCCAATTCATATCCAGAATACAAATCAAAATGCTAACCCACATGTGAATCCACCGCTAAACTAGAACCAAGGATCGACGATTGTGATGATCTCGATGGAGTCCAGAACGCAGGACGTTGATGTTGCTATCGTCATTCGCAGAGGTGCGATAACTGGGGAAGATAGTCCATTTCCACAAGTTCGGTTGGCTGGGAAGAAGAAAGTAAAATTTGATGTCAACACGGAGAAAGATACATTCTTTGAAGCACGGGATGAGATGCATAGCAATTCAGGTAAGTTACTTGTTTATGAAATTCCAACTGCTTTTGATTCAACTTTGGAGGCGGGACCATCGCAACAACATGGTACCTTCCAAAACTTCTTTGAAAGTTGTTTGTCATTGGCAAGAGATCTTGATGCTCTTGTTGAGATTGATAATCTGCTGCATCGACCGACTAAGGGGTGAAAGGACTCTACGCGGTGAAATCTTTGTATAAGAAAAAGACAAGGAAAGAGATGCGCATCAACATTCAGATTGGGGACTATGAGGTAGATTCGGTCATTCTGGATCTACGCTCAAATGTTAATATTCTGACAAAATAGACGTGGCAGAAGATGGGGAGCCCAACGCAAAGCTGGTCTCTTGTGCAGGTGTGACTGGCTAACCAAGCCAGAGTAACACCGATCGGGCGAGTTCCACACCATGCTGTGGAAGTTGAAGGGATGAAGACCTATTCTGATTTTGATGTTATTGAAGTTGTTGATGGCGGAGGCTCCTATCCCGCGTTGCTGGGGATTGGATGGGCCAATGACAGTATGGCAATGATCAACTTTAAGAAGCACGTGATGACCTTTGAGAATCAAGACATCAGAGTCATCGCTCCGATGGATCCAAATGAAGGGCGAAGGTATGTTGAGCCAGTGAAGGACAAATTTGTCAGAGGATGGGATCATGCATATAACTTTAGAAGATTACATCTATTTGACTGCCGATGGGAAACTTGGTTGGTTGGCACTAGCTCTACATCTTCTGATTATGAGGATACTTTAGAGAACTGGTAGAATTGCATGCATGAGGTGTCGATAATATAGTGTGGCTTGATTACGCAGTCACTGTGTCATGTCGTGACTAAAACTATTGAGTTACCGATATATGAAGGACTTCTTGAGTTATCTGAGTTTCTTCTTGAATTCGAAGATAAGGTGTCAGAACCACAGTGGTTGCTGGTGTTAGAGGAAGAGTTGAAGGCGACTCCAGCATGTTGGTGGGTGACCCATAAGAATTCGATTGAAAGATGGTCGCAGTGTCAAAGATTGATGACAGTTTGTTTTGGAGATGCAAAAATGTACCATGCTGGAAGGTACGATGGGTGGAACAGTCCCAGTGATCATTTGAGTGAGTGCCAAACCTTGTGGGCATCGCGACCAAAGGATGAGTGGGTCCATGCCTTTGTCCACACATTGGATGAAATTCCATGATCTTGGTATGTATCAGCTGAGTTGCGCAGAGAGATCACTACCTGGGAAGAAAATTAATGGTTCGCTTCACTCACACCTTCAGTTTCGTAGATGCCAACCCAGATGTTCATAATGCCCTACAACTCATATGCGACATTGTTCTGAAGGTAGTTCTGGTGGCATATCTAGTGGATTCGCATGTGCATAGTTAGATGTAGACGATGATGGAATGCTACAATGTGTCAGGAGGGCCAGATGACGATGATATGCGAAATATCAATATTCCGAAAACTGAAGGGAGTTGGGATGTCACAGCAATGGATATACCGACGGATCTAATGAATCAACGATTGACGATCAGGAAGGTCAACATTGGGACGGAGGAGAACCCAAAGTTTGCAAATGTTGGGGACTATTGGGATGAAGAGACCATGGCAAAGATCATAGATATGTTGCATGAATTCCAAGATTTGTTCCCTACAAAGTTTTCTGAGATGAAAGGAATACTGGGAGATTTAGGAGAGATGAAGATTCCATTTAAGCCAGATGTGAAACTAGTGAGGCAGAGGTTGTATCGCCTGAATCCACGATATAAGGAGAGGGTCAAAGCTGAGCTTAACAGAAAGTTGGATGTTGGAATAATTGAGCCAGTTGAGGAATCAGAATGGATCAGCCCTATGGTGGTCCAAGATAAGAAGACGGGTGAGGTTCGAATTTGCGTCGACCTAAAAAAATTGAATGATGCATGTATGCATGATCCATTTCTGACACCATTCATTGATGAGGTGCTAGAAGGAGTAGGCAGTCAAGAAATGTATTCTTCCACGGATGGTTTTTTAGGCTATCACCATATTCGGATCGCAAAAGAGGATTGCCACAAGACAACATTCGTTACTGAGTGGGGTTGTTTTCAGTACACCATGATGTTGTTTGGACTGAAGAATGCGCCTACGATATTTTCTCGGGTTGTTGTCGTTGCATTCAAATATTTTATTCAGAAGTTCTTGCAAGTTTATATGGATGACTAGACATCTAATGGATTGATTAGGGACCATATGGAAAACGTGCGACTGATGCTGGAGAGATGTCGACAACATCAGATCGTGCTGAACTCAAAGAAGTGTATTTTTTGTGCACTGTTTGGAATGTTGTTGGGACACATTGTTTGCAAGCAAGGACTATTGGTTGACCCTACAAAGATTGTGCTGATTTTGATCTTGCCGCCACCTACGAATGTGAAGATGCTTAGAGCGAAGTTGGGGCACATAGGGTATTATCACAAGTTCATACGAGGTTATGTTGCGATCGCAGGTCCTATGGAGAGGTTGTTGAAGAAGGATGTTGTATTTGTATGGAGTCAAGAGTGTCAAGACAGTTTTGATACATTGAAGGCCAAGATGGATTCCACACCAATACTAGTTTTTCCTGATTGGAATAAGGAGATCCATGTCCATGTGGATGCTTCGTCTGTTGCATTGGGAGTGGTGCTCGCGCAATCGGGAGAAGGAGATCTTGATCACCCGATTGATTTTGCTAGTTGAAAGTTGTCATCTACGGAGAAAAATTATACGAACACAGAGAGAGAAGGTTTGGCGATGGTATATGTGCTGGAAAAGTTTCGCCATTACCTATTGAGCGGTCATTTCAAGATGTTCATCGACCACTCTTCTTTGAAACACCTAGTTAATAAGTCTATGTTGGGGGGGGAGATATGCCACTGGCTACTTCTTTTCCAGGAGTTTGATTTTGAGATAATTGTGAAACTAGGTCGCTTGAATGCTGACCTTGATCATTTATCCCGAATTGAGACAGGTGAGGAACCAACAAACATTGAAGACGGACTACCAGATGCGTAGTTGTTCAGAGTTGACATGGTTGATGATTATTATGATCAAATAATTCAGTTTTTGGTGATGGGAACTGCACCGAAGGACCTTACTACAAGTCAGAAGAAGCAGTTGGTGGTTAAGGCCTCGGATTTCCAGTTGATCGTTGGACAACTCTATAAATTGGGACTAGATGAGATTTTACGGTGGTGTGTCCTACCACATGAATAAGGGCAGATATTAGCAGAGGCACATGTAGGAGTTGCTGGTGGACACTATGAAGGTCGCGCTACCGCTAGGAAGGTGCTTCGCATAGGGATTTGGTGGCCCAATCATCATACTGATGCAACAGACTATGCGCGGACCTCCGACGTATGTAAGAGATCTGGAAAACCATCAAGGAGGGATGAGATGCCACTGGTACCTCAGGTGTCGTTTCAACCATTTGATAAATGGGCAGTGAACTTTGTGTGACCAATCAACCCACCTAGAAAGAGAACTGGTGCATGATACATAATTATAGGGACAGACTATTTAACACGATGGGATGAGGTCGCACCTGTTGTAGATTGCACTACTGCGACAACAACCAGGTTCATGTTTGATAACATTGTGACTCGATTCGGGTGCCCAAGGATATTGATGAGTGACCAGGGAAGTCACTTCATCAATCACACAATCAATGCATTGATAGAGGACATTTAGATACAACATAAGAAGAGTACCCCGTATCATCGACAAGC
Organism: Pseudotsuga menziesii; assembly: GCA_001517045.1. Lineage (NCBI taxonomy): Eukaryota > Viridiplantae > Streptophyta > Pinopsida > Pinales > Pinaceae > Pseudotsuga > Pseudotsuga menziesii. Next base: position 228,125 of record LPNX010147347.1, read on the forward strand.
GAATGGGACAGTGAAGGCATTCAACAAAGTGTTGGAACATGTGCTTACAAAGCTATGCAACGCGAACCGCAATGAATGGGATTTGAAGATTCCAGGAATCTTGTGGGCATATTCCACCACTTGTAAGTGATTGACAGGACATACACTATTCAAATTGGTGTATGGGAATGAGGCAGTCATGCCTATGGAATACATTGTTCCAAGCTTGTGCATTACAACAGCGACGAGCATGGATGATGAGGCAGCATTAGTAGAACGCCTAGAACAGTTGGTGCAGCTCAAGGAAGACCGCTTTGTCGCAGGTTTTCACTAGCGTGTCAAGAAGGATCGACAAAAATATTGGCATGATTGACATATAAAGAACAAACAGTTTCAGCATGGAGACTTGGTGCTGTTGTATGCCAACAAGTTCATGAAGCATCCAGGTAAGTTATAGATGCATTGGTTAGGTCCATATCTCATTAATTCCATTACTTTAGGAGGTGCAGTTCAGTTGCAGCAGTTAGATGGAGCGATGCTACCTAAGCTAGTGAATGGTAGAAGGTTAAATCCCTATAGGATGGGCCCAAAACTGCGCAATGAAAAAAAAAACAAGAATGATGGATAAATAGAAGGATGGCACACTGGGAGGAAGAGGATGCGCAAGTAGGAGAGTTGGTATCATAGTTAGGGAGCCATGTCACGACAGCCAGAGGGTCGCGACATAGTCAAATCAACAATAAATATAGACAATTAAAGCAGTTAATCGACGACTATTGTTGAAGCGACGCGTATTGATGGCAGATCCGATCGTTGGATTGATAGGATCGACAATGGATTCAGGCACTTAATGCATGATTTGGTCATGATGGTTGAGGGATTGATTTGCTGCTATAAAAAGGGGCTGAATGCGGTTGGAAGTTACCATTGTGCAAGGTTGAGCAGAGTTGCAGAGTAGAGTCATAGTGAGTTGAGTGAGCTACCTAGTGAAGTAAGGTTGAGCATTTGGTGAGCATTGTGGGGCACTGGTGTGACATGCAGAGTGAACCAATCACGGTTGATATTTTGAGTGAAAGAGAATCACCAGTCGACCTGATAACCATCGAGGAAAAAGTTGTAAGTATGTCGAGAGGCTCATCGTCGGTACCGAAGAAGAAGAGGAAGGGCCAGAAGCCTAGCTCCTTGATGCCAATAAGAGATAGACCAGAATGTCTGTAAGGGCACAAGAGGAGGAAGCTGCACAGACGAGTCCATCAAGCTCAGGAGTTGTGGAATCAGTAGCTCACGCAAGGGTGTCCACTGAGGATATCCTTGGGTATATACCTCCATGTCGTCCCAGTGCACAACACAAGAAGCTCACCAAGAATCAGAAGTACTAAGTAAAGATGTCGACGATACCAGAGGGGATGGTATGCACCACAGACATCATACCTGCAGTGATGCAGATGAAGTATGACGACCATGATTTGGGCACATTGCAAGACGTTACAGAGGAACCATATGTGTCGATGGTAGTAGTAGGAGGCAGCCCAATAGAACGCATTCCACAGGACTGGGCGTGTGGGATAAATAGAGCAAGATTGTTGGGATTGATCAACATGCCGCATTTTGGGTGGTTGAATGAGGAGAAGGCCTGTGTAAAGTAGCTTTTGGCATGTTTTCATGGCCGGACTTTGTGGTTGGACACACTAGTTGCAATCATAGTAGCATTGATCTTAGACATCACGGGGCTGCCTAAGGATGGGCTAGATGATCTAGGAGGATATTGGTGGCCACCCACCTATTCCTCTTGGACCCCCACCATTGTTTCTTTCAGTTTTCCAGTTTCCTTAATTGTAGCACAATTTACTTTTTTTGGCAGTTTTCGGGTCCTAAACTTCTGAAGCCGTTTTGAGGCCCTAAACGACGTTTTTTTTGCATCGAATGGTCGAGCAAATATGAGTCTGTTTCAGCTCCTAGGGTTAGGTTTTTAGATGTGTAGGGTTTCCATTGTTTCTCAATAATATATAGGCCTTCGAGCCTCATTGTAACATAGAGTTTAGAGGCATGTAGCCGCCACATCTCTTCTCAGAGATAAGCTACCAGCGCTCTAGCTAGTTTATTTCCATTCTGTATGTAAACAAGTTTCAATTATTGATTAATGAAATGAAGTGTTATTTCCACCGCATATTTGTTTCTATGGTTATTAGTGTATTTTGTTGCATTCCTGCATAAATCTGGATAAGTGGTATCAGAGCAATCTGCTCTTTCTCGTTCCTTCTTTGCATGTCTGCAACGAGGGCGGGGTATAAAGAGTTAGAGCTCGATCTGGTAGAACCTTTGCAAGATCAACCTTGCAAATCCTGACGGCCACCCATGGGGGACAAAAAGAAAGACGAGGGTGCAGAAGATCCTATAAAAATGTTGCTTGAGGAGGCCCTTGAAAAAAAAAGGAACACAATGATAGATAACTTCGCCAAGATCCTTCAATGACTTCCCATTGGCGGTGCATCTGCATCTAGCAACCACTCTGGAGGTGCAACCCCTTTTAAGGTACAAGTAAACTTTAACATTCCCATATTTGATGGTCAAATAGATACAGATGCTGTAGATAAATGGTTGAATCTATTAGAAGGATATTTCTCGGTTCATGACTTTTCTGACCAAGGAAAGATTACTTTTTCTCTACTCAAAGCCGCCCCCCATGTCAAGGACTGGTGGGAAACCTACTATGAGAGAAAGGATGAGGAGAAACCCTCTCTATTCTCGACCGTACCCACTTGGAATTATTTTTGAGATGCCATAAAGGGACAATATTATCCAGTGGGGAGCTATGAGGACAAGTACATCCAATGGACTATGTTGCGGCAGCAAAGAGATCAAGATGTGCATGAGCTGACGAATCTATTCCATACCCTGCACACCAAGTTGGGTATCAAAGATTCAGAGAAACATTTGGTGCTGAAGTACCGTAGTTGTCTGCACAGATACATTCAAGAGGAAATGGAGTTCCTTGACATCTCCTCGCTTGGTACGGCATATCGGTATGCTGCCAAATTGAGCAAAAATTCAAACAGAAAAAGCAAGACTTTGGATCTACGAATCAGAAGCAAGAGAAAGGTGCCCCCAAACCGCAGAACCAAGGACACAACTAAGGCATAGTGACTCAATAAAACTTTCCAAAGCCGCAAGCAAAGAGCAACACTACAAAGCCGAAGAAGGAAGCGGGAAAGTGGTGCGAGTTCCATAAGAGCCCCACTCACAACACAAGTGAGTGTCAGGCTAAGTAGTCACTGGTGGCCGAGATAAAGGCTTCTGAATCATATGCATACTTTGAAACTGAATCAGAACTTGAGAAGGGGAATGACCTAGGGAAGAATATTATCGATGCAGATCCCAATGCCATCGTTTCCAGCATGAAGATCCAAAAGGAATAACCAGAAGATTCAGAGGAGGAGGAGCGTCTTTTCCACTCCCAGATGTGGGTAAAGGGTTCCCCACTATAGTTCATTGTCGACAGTGGGAGCCAAAAGAACCTGATTTCAGCAGAGATCATGAAGCGGTTGGGTTTGGCGACCACAGCACACCCACAGCCGTACACCATTGGGTGGCTTCACCAAGGACGAGATCTCCGCATCAGCCAGCAGTGCCGCCTTCCCTACAACATCAAACCCTTCACCGATGAGGTATTATGTGATATTGCTCCTCTTGATGTTTGTGATGTATTATTAGGTCAACCATATTTATGGAAGCGACATGCTGTGTATGAGTCCCGACCTCACGCTTTAATTATTACGTTGGGACATAATTTCTACAGGATACCAGAGGTACCACCTCCTGCCACTATCTCTTTGGTTACTGCAAAACAATGCAGTAAGCTCATTTCCAAAACCGGGAAGTTCATTTTCTTGATGATCCGCCCTTAGGGAAAGAATAAGATCATGGCCATAACCTCCTGACAGGGCCCCTCCGCACGACAACAACAAATGGACAAGGTCATGGAGGAGTACCAGGACATATTCACCTCCCCCACCGGGGTGCCTCTCCACTGTAAGGTCAAGCACCCCATCGATATGACCCCAGGTGCACCGCTTCCCAATGGACCGATCTATCGCCGCTATGTTTTGGAGAATGATGAAATCAAGAGGTGAATTCAAGAGCTGCTCCAAAAGGGTCACATCCGGCCAAGTTCATCGCCCTGTGGGAGCCCGATTGTGTTGGTACAGAAGAAGGATGGGACTTGGAGACTCTGTATTGATTATCGCGTGATGAACAAGATCACGGTCCGAAATAGGTACCCAATCCCATAGATTGATGACCTCCTATACCAGCTTAAAGGGGCAAAATATTTTAGCAAGATCGACTTAAAGTCCGGGTATCACCAGGTACCGATCAAACTGACTGATGTGTGGAAGAGTTGCTTCAAAGCCAAGGAGGGCCTTTTCGAATGGTTGGTCATGCCCTTCAGGCTGATGAATGCTCCTGTAACCTTCATGTGACTGATAAACGACATCTTGCGGCCATTCACCAACTCATTTATAATAGTGTACTTGGATGACATCCTGATCTTCAGCTAGACTTGGGAAGAGCACCTCCACCACATCCGATAGGTCCTCCAAACATTGCAGCAGCACAAGTGATCCAGGAGGATATTGGTGGACACCCACCTATTCCTCTTGGATCCCCACCATTGTTTCTTTCAGTTTTCTAGTTTCCTTAATTGTAGCACAATTTATTATTTTTGCCAGTTTTCAGGTCCTAAACTTTCGGAGCCGTTTTGAGGCCCTAAACGACATTTTTTTGGCATCGGCATCGAATGGTCGAGCAAATATGAGTCCATTTTGCACTTCATATTTACTATTCATGGATGTAGTCCTTAAACATATATTTCTAATGATGTATCATGCGTGTCAAACGGAGGTAGTGCGGCTAAAGTTACGACCCCGGGAAATTGATGTACCAAGTTACCCAAAAGGGCCAACATTAAGGTGTTTCACCTCCTAGGGTTAGGTTTTTGGATGTGTATGGTTTCCAATGTTTCTCAATAATATATAGGGCTTCGAGCCTCATTGTAACAAAGAGTTCAGAGTCTTGTAGCCGCCACATCTCTTCTCAGAGATAAGCTACCAACACTCTAGCTAGTTTATTTCCATTTTGTATGTAAACAAGTTTCAGTTATTGATTAATGAAATGAAGTGTTATTTCCCCCGCATATTTGTTTCTATGGTTATTTGTGTATTTTGTTGCGTTCCTGCATAAATCCGGATCAGTGGCATCAGAGCAATCTGCTCTTTCTTGATCCTTCTTTGCATGTCCCCAACAAGTGCGGGGTATAAAGAGTTAGGGGTCGATCTGGTTGAACCTTTGCAAGGTCAGCCTTGCAAATCCCGATGGCCACCCTTGGGGGATGAAAAGAAAGACGAGGGTGCAGAAGATCCTATCAAAATGTTGCTCGAGGAGGCCCTTGAAAAATAAAGGAACGCGATGATGGATATCTTCGCCCAGATCCTTCAACGACTTCCCACTGGTGGCACATCCACATATAGCAGCCACTCTGGAGGTGCAACCCCTTTTAAGGTACAAGTAAACTTTGACATTCCCATATTTGATGGTTGAATAGATGCAAACGCCGTAATTAAATGGTTGAATCTATTAGAAGGATATTTCTCGGTTCATGACTTTTTTGACCGGGAAAAGATTACTTTTTCTCTACTCAAAGGCGCGCCCCATCTCAAGGACTGGTGGGAAACCTACTGTGAGAGAAAAGATGAGGAGGAACCCTCTCTGTTCTCGGCCGTACCCACTTGGAATTCTTTCCGAGATGCCATAAAGGGACAATATTATTCGGTGGGGAGCTATGAGGACAAGTACATCCAATGGACTACGCTGCGGCAGTAAAGAGATCAAGATGTGCATGAGCTGACAAATCTGTTCCATACCCTACGCACCAAGTTGGGTATCAAAGATTCAGAGAAACAGTTGGTGCTGAAGTACCGCAGTTGTCTACACAGATACATTCAGGAGGAAATGGAGTTCCTTGACATCTCCTCGCTTGGTATGGCATATCGGTATGCTGCCAAAATTGAGGGAAAATTCAAACAAAAAAAGTGAGACTTTGGATCTGCGAATCAGAAGCAAGGGAAAGGTGCCCCCGAACTGCAGAACCAAGGACATAGCCAAGGCATGGTGAATCAAGAAAACTTGTCAAAGCCACAAGGAAAGGGCAGCACTACAAAGCCGAAGAAGGAAGCGAGAAAGTGGCGCGAGTTCCATAAGATCCCCACTCACAACACAAGTGAGTTGTTGGGCACATGGGCAGACCCGGGTTAACGCTTTATACGTCGCACCAACAAAAGACCCACTGTGTTGGCCCTTTCGGCAACAACCTGCGTGCAGGTTGTAGTCTCACCCGAAACAGCAATGGGGGGCCGCAGAATCAGGTTTCTGCATGCAGAGAGGGGTATTACTGTACCTTAGC
>LPNX010147347.1:241859-318568 GCA_001517045.1 Pseudotsuga menziesii
CATGAGTGTCGGGCTAAGCAGTCACTGGTGGCCGAGATAAAGGCTTCTGGATCAGATGCATACTCTGACACTGAATCAGAACCCAAGAAAAGAAATGACAGAGGGAAGAAGATTATCGATGCAGAGCCCAACCCCACCATTGCCACCACGAAGATCCAAAAGGAAGAACCAGAAGATTCAAAGGTGGAGGAGCGTCTTTTCCACTCCCAGATGTGGCTAAAGGGTTCCTCGCTACAGTTCATTGTCGACAGTGGGAGCCAAAAGAACCTGATTTCAGCAAAGATCATGAAGTGGTTGGGTTTGTCAACCATAGCACACCCGCAGCCGTACACCATCAGGTGGCTTCACCAAGGACGAGATCTCTGTGTCATCTAGTAGTGCCGCCTTCCCTACAACATCAAGCCCTTCATCGAAGAGGTATTATGTGATATTGCTCATCTTGATGTTTGTGATGTGTTATTAGGTCAACCATACTTATGGAAGCGACATGCTGTGTATGGGTCTCAGCCTCGCGCAGTTATTATTACGTTGGGAAATAATTTGTACAGGATACCAGAGGTACCACCCCCTGCCGCTGTCTCTTTGCTTATTGCAAAACAATGCAGTAAGCTCATTTACAAAACCAGGAAGTTTGTTTTCTTGATGATCCGCCCTCAAGGAAAAAAGAAGATCATGGCCACAACCTCCAAACAGGGCCCCTCCACATGACAACAATAAATGGACAAGGCCGTGGAGGAGTATCGGGACATATTCACCTCACCCACTGGGGTGCCTCTCCACTGTCAGGGCAAGCACCCCATCGATCTGAACCCAAGTGCGTCACTGCCCAATGGACCGATCTATCGCCGCTCTGTTTCCAGGAGAATGATAAAATCAAGAGGCAAATTCAGGAGCTACTGCAGAAGGGTCACATCCGACCAAGTTCATCACCCTATGGGAGCCCAATCGTGTTGGTACAGAAGAAGGATGGGACCTGGAGACTTTGTATTGAATATCGGGCGCTGAACAAGATCATTGTCCGGAATAGGTACCCGATCCCACTGATTGATGACCTCCTGGACTAGCTTAAAGGGGGGAAATATTTTAGCAAGATCGAATTAAAGTCCGGGTATCACTAGGTACTGATCGAACCGACCGATGTGTGGAATACTGCCTTCAAAACCAAGGAGGGCCTTTTCGAATGGTTGGTCATGCCTTGCAGGCTAACGAATGCTCCTGCAACCTTCATGAGACTGATGGATGACATCTTGCGGCCATTTACCAACTCATTTGTAGTAGTGTACTTGGATGGCATCCTGATCTTTAGCCAGTCTTGGGAAGAGCACCTCCACCACATCCGACAGGTCCTCCAAACATTGCGGTAGCACAAGTTGTGTGTCAATTTGGACAAGTACACTTTTGGCATGACCCAGGTTTAGTATCTGGGATACATTATTGATGACTGTGGGGTACATGTGGATCCAACCAAGATCTAAGTCATTCGGGATTAGCCAACCCCAACAACACTAACAGGTCTTTGTAGCTTTCTGGGCCTTGCTAATTTCTACCGCAGGTTCTTGTTGGGATTCTCTCATATCACTTTGCCCTTGAGTCAAGTCACCAAGGGAGGAGTGAAAGCAAAATTATTTTGGTCGGAAACTCAGCAGAAGGCATTTGAATAATTGAAACATCGCCTCTATTATGCCCCAGTGCTCACATTACCAGACTTGCAACAACCATTTGAGATCGAGACAGATGCCTCTGACTATGTTATTGGGGCAGTACTTACTCAACAAGGGCATCTAGTGGCATATCACAGTGAGACACTGTTTGACACAGTCTGCAAATAACCCACTTATGACAAAGAGATGTATTCCATTGTACAGGCTTGCCTACAATGGAAGCATTACATTTTGGGGAAGGAAACGATCATCCACACATACCACCGACCCCTACAGTTCATGAAGACACAAGGGAAGTTATAGAACGATCGCCATCAGAAGTGGCCCACATATCTACAACAATTTCATTTGAAAATCAAGTACAAGAAGGGAAGCACCAATAATGTTGCAGACTGTCTCAACCGACCACCGATCTTGGCCATAACGACTGTGCTCAAATATTATGGGCACGAGACTTCTGATTGGCCGCTTCTCTACAAGAGCGATATAGAATTCAGCCACACATACTAGATGCTCTTGGAGGGAAACCAAGTTCCAAAATTTCACCTCCAGGATGTACTATTGTGTCACATGGGACACCTTTGTGTTCCTTCAAGCGAGCGTGCCAAGATGATTTGGGAATCGCACTACAGTCGGGTTGCTAGGCATTTCAGGTTCGAGAAAACAATGGCAGTACTGCAGAAGTATTTCTATTGGCCGAACCTTCGACAGGACATCGGGAAGTACATTCGATCCTGCACTGCCTGCGCCATTTCCAAACCATCCATCAAGAAGCAAGGCCTCTATACTCTGTTGCCTACCCCTAGTCGACCTTGGGAATCCATCTCCATGGATTACATGTCAGGCCTTCCTTCTACTAAGCACAGAAACGACTGTGTGTTTGTGGTCGTTGACAGGTCATCAAAGATGGCCATAATGGTGACCTGCAAGAAGAATATCACAGCATAAGCCAATGCTAAAGTCTTCTTTGAAGGAGTGTGGGTACACTTTGGGATCCCACAGTCTATAAGCTCAGACCGAGATAGTAGGTTCCTTAGTACATTCTGGTCTAGCCTATGGTCAATGCTAGACACCAAAATCACAAAGTGCACAGCTTTCCATCCCCAGACTAATGGCCAGACAGAGGTCGTCAACAGGATGATCATACACATTATGCACATGTACAACTCAAAGCATCCACACATATGGGATGAGAGCCTCCCCTATGTACAACACATCTATTATCGGGCCCTCCACAACTCAACCAACCACAGCCGCTTTTAGGTGGGCTTGGGATTCCAGCCACTATGTCCCATTGATGTAGCCATACCATTTGCAACTACTCAGGCTGATTCAGCTCATATCCAGTCTGAATTTTCCAAGGCAAATAACTTCATTGAGCACATTCATCACATTCTCCAACAGGTTCATGACATAATGGACAGATCCAATGCTAAGTACAAGCAGCGACATGATCAACATCGGGTGCAACACAACTTCCAGGTGGGTGACAAAGTGTGGCTACATTTGCAAAAGGAGTGCCTCGCTGGACCCCACCGCAAGCTTTTCCCACTTCGATATGGGCCATACACCATCACCAAGGCTGTCAGGGACAATGCTTTTGAGCTTAGTATTCCACCATTCCTTGGTATTCACCCAGTGTTCAATGTGGACCACCTTCGGCCCTACTTTCCACCTCTACTGGACACATCAGACATGGCAGAACAACTCACACCAACAGAGTTAAACCCCAACTACATGGAACAAGCAACAATTGATCGGATTATGGACACACATATCAAGAACACCCGCCAGTAGAATATCCATCTATATCGAGTTGTCAAAGCAGGCCAACTCCTTCACCAAGGAAAGTGGCTCACCAGGGACCAAGTTCAATTGAAGTTTCACCATCTCATGCAGAAACTCAACACAATGGGGACCATTGCTTCCTAAGGGGGGAGGAATGATCCGGGAGGATATTGGTGGCCACCCACCTATTCCTCTTGGATCCCCACCATTGTTTCTTTCAGTTTTTCAGTTTCCTTAATTGAAGCACAATTAGCTATTTTTGGCAGTTTCTGGGTCCTAAGCTTCCGTAGCCATTCTGAGGCCCTAAACAACGTTTTTTTGGCATCGAATGGTTGAGCAAATATGAGTCAATTTCAGACTCAATATTTACTCATAATTGATGTAGTCCTTAAACAGATCTTTCTAACAATGTATCATGCGTGTCAAACGGAGGTAGTATGCTAAAGTTACGACCCCGAGAAATTGATGTACCAAGTTACCCAACATGGCCAACATTAAGGCGTTTCACCTCCTAGGGTTAGGTTTTTGGATGTGTAGGGTTTCCATTGTTTCTGAATAATATATAGGGCTTCGAGCTTCATTGTAACACAGAGTTCATAGGCATGTAACCGCCACATCTCTTCTCAGAAATAAGCTACCAGCACTCTAGCTAGTTTATTTCCATTTTGTATGTAAACAAGTTTCATTTTTTTATTAATGAAATGAAGTGTTATTTCTACTGCATATTTTTTTCTATGGTTATTTGTGTATTTTGTTGCATTCTTGCATAAATCCGGATTAGTGGTATTAGAGCAATCTGCTCTTTCTCGATCCTTCTTTGCGTGTCCCCAACGACGGCCGGGTATAAAGAGTTAGGGCTTGATCTGGTTGAACCTTTGCAAGGTCATCCTCTCAAATCCCGATGGCCACCCATGGGGGCCGAAAAGAAAGATGAGGGCGCAGAAGATCCTATCAAAATGTTGCTCGAGGAGGCCCTTGAAAAACAAAGGAACACGATGATGGATAACTTCACCCAGATCCTTCAACAACTCCCCACTGACGACGCATCTACATCTAGCAGCCACTATGGAGGTGCAACCCCTTTTAAGGTACAAGTAAACTTCGACATTCCCATATTGGATGGTTGAATAGATGCAGACGCCGTAGATAAATGGTTTAATCTATTAGAAGGATATTTCTCGGTTCATGGCTTTTTTGACTGGGAAAAGATTACTTTTTCTCTACTCAAAGCCGCCCTCCATGTCAAGTACTAGTGGGAAACCTACTGTGAGAGAAAGGATGAGGAGGAACCCTCTCTGTTCTTGACCATACCCACTTGGAATTCTTTCCAAGATGCCATAAAGGGACAATATTATCCAGTGGGGAAGTATGAGAACAAGTACATCCAATGGACTATGCTGCAGCAACAAAGAGATCAAGATGTGCATGAGCTGACGAATCTGTTCCATACCCTGCGCACCAAGTTGGGTATCAAAGATTAGGAGAAACATTTGGTGCTGAAGTACCACAGTTATCTACATAGATACATTCAAGAGGAAATGGAGTTCCTTGACATCTCCTCGCTTGGTACGGCATATCGTTATGCTGTCAAAATTGAGCAAAAATTCAAACAGAAAAAGCGAGACTTTGGATCTACGAATCAGAAGCAAGGGAAAGGTGCCCCAAAACTGCAGAACCAAGGACATAGCCAAGGCGTGGTGACTCAAGAAAACTTGCCAAAGCCGCAAGCAAAGAGCAACATTGCAAAGCCGAAGAAGGAAGCGGGAAAGTGGTGCGAGTTCCATAAGATCCCCACTCACAACACAAGTGAGTATCGGGCTAAGCAGTCACTGGTGGCCGAGATAAAGGATTCTGGATCATATGCATACTCTGACACTAAATCAGAACCTGAGAAGGGGAATGACAGAGGGAAGAAGATTATTAATGCAGAGCCCAACGTCACCGTTCCCACCACGAAGATCCAAAAGGAAGAACCAGGAGATTCAGAGGAGGAGGAGTGTATTTTCCACTCCCAGATGTGGATAAAGGGTTTCCCGCTACAGTTCATTGTCGACAGTGGAAGCCAAAAGAACCTAATTTCAGCAGAGATCGTGAAGCAGTTGGGTTTGTCGACCACAGCACACCTGCAGCCGTACACCATTGGGTGGCTTCACTAAGGACGAGATCTCCGTGTCAGCCAGCAATGTCGCCTTCCCTTCAGCATCAAGCCCTTCACCGATGAGGTATTATCTAATATTGCTCCTCTTGATGTTTGTGATGTATTACTAGTTCAACCATATTTATGGAAGCAACATGTTGTGTATGAGTCTCAGCCTCGCATTGTTATTATTACATTGGGAAATAATTTGTACAGGATACCAAAGGTACCACCCCCTGCCACTGTCTCTTTGGTTACTGCAAAACAATGCAGTAAGCTCATTTCCAAAACCAGGAAGTTTGTTTTCTTGATGATATGCCCTCAGTTAAAGAAGAAGATCGTGGACACAACCTCCAGACAGGGCCCCTCCGCACAACAACAACAAATAGACAAGATCGTGGAGGAGTACTGGGACATATTCACCTCACCCACCGAGGTGCCTCTCCACTGTCAGGTCAAGCACCCCATCGAGTTGACCCCATGTGCGTAACTGCCCAATAGACTGATCTATCGCCACTTTGTTATGGAGAATGATGAAATCAAGAGGCAAATTCAGGAGGTGTTGCAGAAGGGTCACATCCAGCCAAGTTCATCGCCCTGTGGGAGCCTGATCGTGTTGGCACAGAAGAAGGATGGGACTTGGAGACTTTATATTGACTATCGGGTGCTGAACAAGATCATTGTCCGGAATAGGTACCTGATCCCACGGATTGATGACCTCCTAGACCAGCTTAAAGGGGCGAAATATTTTAACAAGATCGACTTAAAGTCCGGCTATCACCAGGTATCGATCGATCCGACCGATGTGTGGAAGACTACCTTCAAAGCCAAGGAGGGCCTTTTTGAAGGGTTGGTCATGCCTTTCGGGCTGGCGAATGCTCCTGCAACCTTCATTAGACTGATGGATGACATCTTGCGGCCATTCACCGACTCATTTGTAGTAGTGTACTTGGATAACATCCTGATCTTCAGCCAGACTTGGGAAGAGCACCTCCACCACATTTGGCAGGTCCTCCAAACATTGCGACAACACAAGTTGTGTGACAATTTGGACAAGTGCACTTTTGGCATGACCCAGGTTCAGTATCTGGGATACATTATTGATGATTGTGGGGTACATGTGGATCCAACCAAGACCCAAGTCATTCAGGATTGGCCAACCCCAACTACTCTAACAGAGCTTCGCAACTTTCTGGGCCTTAATAATTTCTACCACACGTTCGTGTTAGGATTCTCTCATATCACTTGGCCCTTGAGTCAAGTCACCAAGGGAGGAGCGAAAGCAAAATTATTTTGGTTGGAAACTCAGTAGAAGGCGTTTGCATAATTGAAACATCGCCTCTGTTGTGCCCTAGTGCTCACATTACCAGACTTTAAACAACCATTTGAGATCGAGACAGATGCCTCTGACTATGCTATTGGGGCAATCCTTACTCAACAAGGGCATCCAGTGGCATATCACAGTGAGACACTATCTGACATAGTCCGCAAATATCCCACTTATGAAAAAGATATATATTCCATTGTATAGCCTTGCCGACAATGGAAGCATTACATTTTGGGGAAGGAAACGATCATCCACACAGACCACCGACCCCTACAGTTCATGCAGACATAAGGGAAGTTATAGAACGATCGCCATTAGAAGTGGTTCACATATCTACAACAGTTTCATTTGAACATCAAGTACAAGAAGGGAAGCACCAATAATGTTGTAGACTGCCTCAGCCGACCATCGATCGTGGCGATAACGACTGTGCTCAACTCTTGTGGGCACGAGACTTCTGATTGCCCATTTCTCTACAAGAGCAATCCAGAATTCAGCCAGGCATACCGGACGCTCTTGGAGGGAAACCAAGTTCCAAAATTTCACCTCCAGAATGTACTACTGTGTCACATGGGACACCTTTGTTTTCCTTCTAGCGATTGTGCCAAGATGATTTGGGAAGCGCACTACAGTCGGGTCGCTAGGCATTTCGAGGTCGAGAAAACAATGGCAGTACTGCAGCAGTATTTATATTGGTCGAACCTTCGTCAAGACATCAGGAAGTACATCTGATCCTACACTTCCTGCGCCATTGCCAAACCATCCATCAAGAAGCAAGGCCTCTATACTCCGTTTCCTACCCCTATTCGACCTCAGGAATCCATCTCAATGGATCACATGTCATGCCTTCCTTCTACTAAGCATGGCAATGACTGTGTGTTTGTGGTCGTTGACATATTCTCAAAGATGGCCATCATGGTGGCCTACAAGAAGAATATCACAGCATAAGCCACTGCTAAACTCTTCTTTGAACGAGTGTGGGTACACTTTGGTATCCCACAGTCTATAATCTCAAACCGGGACAGTAGGTTCCTTAGTACATTCTGGTCTAGCCTATGGTCAATGCTATACACCAAGCTCATAAAAGTCTACAGCTTTCCATCCCCAGACTGATGCCTAGATAGAGGTCGTCAACAGGATGATCGTACACATTTTGCACATGTACAACTCAAAGCATCCACGCACATGGGATGAGAGCCTCCCCTATGTAAAACATCGCTATAACCGGGCCCTCCACAGCTCAACCAATCGCAACCCCTTTCAGGTGGGCTTGGGATTCCAGCCACTATGTCCCATTGACGTAGCCATGCCATTTGCAGCTACTTAGGCTAATTCAGCTCATATCCAGTCTGAAGTTTCCAAGGGAAACAACTTCATTGAGCACATTCAACACATTGTCCAATAGGTTCATGACATATTGGATAGATCCAATGCCAAGTACAAGCAGGGACATGATCAACATCAAGTGCAACACAACTTCCAGGTGGGCGACAAAGTGTGGCTACATTTGCAGAAGGAGCGCCTCGTTGGACCCCACCGCAAGCTTTGCCCGCTCCAATATGGGCTATACAGCATCACCAAGGCTATCGGGGACATTACCTTCGAGCTCACTATTCCACCATTCCTTGATCTACACCCAGTGTTCAATGTGGACCGCCTTCAGCTCTACTTTCCACCTCTATTGGACACATCAAACGTGGCAGAACAACTCACACCAACAGAGTTAAACCCCAACTGCATGGAACAATCCACAACTGATCGGATTATGGACACACAGATCAAGAATACCTGCCAATAGAAGATCCAGCTATATCGAGTTGTCAAATCAGGCCAACTCCTTCACCAGGGAAAGTGGCTCACCAGGGACCAAGTTCAATAGAAGTTTCCTCATCTCATGGAGGAACTCAATGCAATGGGGACCATTGCTTCCTAAGGGGGGAGGAATGATCCAGGAGGATATTGGTGGTCACCCACCTATTCCTCTTAGATCCCCACCATTGTTTCTTTCGGTTTTCCAGTTTCCTTAATTGTAGCATAATTTATTATCTTTGGCAGTTTTCGGGTCCTAAACTTCCAGAGTCGTTTTGAGGCCCTAAACGACGTTTTTTTAGCATTGAATGGTCGGGTAAATATCTACAACAATTTCATTTGAACATCAAGTACAAGAAGGGAAGCACCAATAATGTTGCAGAATGCGTCAGCCAACCACTGATCGTGGCGATAACGACTGTGCTCAACTCTTGTGGGCACAAGACTTCTGATTGGCTGCTTCTCTACAAGAGCGATCCAGAATTTAGCCAGACATACCAGACTCTCTTGGAGGGAAACCAAGTTCCAAAGTTTCACCTCCAGGATGTACTACTGTGTCACATGGGACACCTTTGTTTTCCTTTAAGCGAGCGTGCCAAGATTATTTGGGAAGCACACTACAGTTGGGTCGCTGGGCATTTTGGGGTCGAGAAAACAGTGGCAGTACTGTAGAAGTGTTTATATTGGCCGAACCTTCGTCAGGACGTCGGGAAGTACATCCGATCCTACACTGCCTGCGCCATTGCCAAACCATCCATCAAGAAGCAAGGACTCTATACTCCGTTTCCTTCCCCTAATCGACCTTGGGAATCCATCTCCATGGATTACATGTTAGGCCTTCCTTCTACTAAGCATGGCAACGACTGTGTGTTTGTGGTCGTTGACAGATTCTCAAAGATGGCCATAATGCCGGCCTGCAAGAAGAATATCATAGCATAAGCCACTGCTAAACTCTTCTTTGAACGAGTGTGGGTACACTTGGGGATCACACAATCCATAATCTCAGACCGGGAGAGTAGCTTCCTCAGTACATTCTGGTCTATCCTATGGTCAATGCTAGACACCAAGCTCACAAAGTCTACAGCTTTCCATCCCCAGACTGATGGCCAGACAGAGGTCATCAGCATGATGATCAAACACATTTTGCGCATGTATAACTCAAAGCATCCACGCACATGGGATGAGAGCCTCCCCTATGTACAACGCAGCTATAACCGGGCCCTCCACAACTCAACCAACCACAACCCCTTTCAGGTGGGCTTGGGATTCCAACCACTATGTCCCATTGACGTAGCCATGCCATTTGCAGCTACTTAGGTTGATTTAGCTCATATCCAGTTTGAAGTTTCCAAAGCAAACAGCTTCATTGAGCGCATTCAGCACATTCGCCAATAGGTTCATGACATATTGGACAGATCCAATGCTAAGTACAAGCAGCGACATGATCAGCATCAAGTGCAACACAACTTCCAGGTGGGCGATAAAGTGTGGCTACATTTGCAAAAGGAGCGCCTCGTTGGACCCCATCGCAAGCTTTGCCCACTCCGATATGGGCCATACACCATCACTAAGGCTGTCAGGGACAATGCCTTCGAGCTCATTATTCCACCATTCCTTGGTCTGCACCCAGTGTTCAATGTGGACTGCCTTTGGCCCTACTTTCCACCTCTACTGGACACATCAGACGTGGCAGAACAACTCACATCAACAGAGTTAAACCCCGACTGCATGGAACAATCCACAACTGATCGGATTATGGACACACAGATCAAGAACACCCGCCAACAGAAGATCCAACTATATTGAGTTGTCAAAGCAGGCCAACTCCTTCACCAGGGAAAGTGGCTCACTAGGGACCAAGTTCAACAGAAGTTTCCTCATCTCATGGAGGAACTCAATGCAATAGGGACCATTGCTTCCTAAGGGGGGAGGAATGATCCAGGAGGATATTGGTGGCCACCCACCTATTCCTCTTGGATCCCCACCATTGTTTCTTTCAGTTTTCCAGTTTCCTTAATTGTAGCACAATTTACTATTTTTGGCAGTTTTCGGGTCCTAAACTTCCGGAGCCGTTTTGAGGCCCTAAACGACGTTTTTTTGGCATCGAATGGTCGGGAAAATATGAGTCCGTTTCGGACTTGATATATGCTATTTATGGATGTAGTTCTGAAACAGATATTTTTAACGATGTATCATGCGTGTCAAACGGAGGTAGTATGCTAAAGTTACGACCCCAGGAAATTGATGTACCAAGTTACCCAACGGGGCCAACATTAAGGTGTTTCACCTCCTAGGGTTAGGTTTTTGGATGTGTAGGGTTTCCATTGTCTCTCAATAATATATAGGCCTTCGAGGCTCATTGTAACATAGAATTCAGAGGCATGTAGCCGCCACATCTCTTCTCAGAGATAAGCTACCATCACTCTAGCTAGTTTATTTCCATTCTGTATTTAAACAAGTTTCAGTTATTGATTAATGAAATGAAGTGTTATTTCTGCTGCATATTTGTTTCTATGGTTATTTGTGTATTTTGTTGCGTTCATGCATAAATTCGGATCAACAAGTTGAGTGCCAATTTGGACCAGTGCACTTTTGGCATGACCCAAGTTCAGTATCTGGGATACATTATTGATGACTGTGGGGTACATGTGGATCCAACCAAGATCCAATTCATTCGGGATTGGCCAGCCCCAACTACTCTAACAAAGCTTCGCAGCGTTCTGGGCCTTGCTAATTTCTACCGCAGGTTTGTGTTGGGATTCTTTCATATCACTTGGCCCTTGAGTCAAGTCACCAAGGGAGGATCGAAAGCAAAATTCTTTTGGTTGAAAACTCAGCAGAAGGCGTTTACAGAATTGAAACATTGCCTCTGCTGTGCCCCAGTGCTCACATTACCAAACTTGCAACAACCATTTGAGATCGAGACAGATGCCTCTGACTATGTTATTGGGGCAGTCCTTACTCAACAAGGACATCCAGTGGCATATCATAGTGAGACACTATCCGACACAGTCCGAAAATATCCCACTTATGACAAAGAGATGTATTCCATTGTACAGGCTCGCCAACAATGGAAGCATTACATTTTGGGGAAGGAAACGATCATCCACACAGACCACCGACCCCTGCAGTTCATGCAGACACAAGAGAAGTTACAGAACGATCACCATTAGAAGTGGTCCACATATCTACAACAGTTTCATTTGAACATCAAGTACAAGAAGGGACACACCAATAATGCTGCAGATTGCCTCAGCCGACCATCGATCGTGGAGATAACGAATGTGCTCAACTCTTGTGGGCACGAGACTTCTGATTGGCCGCTTCTCTACAAGAGTGATCCAGAATTCAGCCACACATTCCAGACGCTCTTGGATGGAAACCAAGTTCCAAAATTTCACCTCCAGGATGTACTACTGTGTCACATGGGACACCTATGTGTTCCTTCAAGCGAGTGTGCCAAGATGATTTGGGAAGCGCACTACATTCGGATCGTTGGGCATTTCAGGGTCGAGAAAACAGTGGTAGTACTGCAGAAGTATTTATGTTGGCCGAACCTTTGACATGACGTCGGGAAGTACATCCGATCCTGCACTGCCTGCGCCATTACCAAACCATCCATTAAGAAGCAAGGCCTCTATACTCCGTTGCCTACCCCTAGTCGACCTTGGGAATCCATCTCCATGGATTACATGTCAGGCCTTCCTTCTACTAAGCACGACAACAACTGTGTGTTTGTGGTCGTTGACAGATTCTCAAAGATGGCCATAATGGCGGCCTGCAAGAAGAATATCACAGCAAAAGCCACTGCTAAACTCTTCTTTGAACTAGTGTGGGTACACTTTGGGATCTCACAGTCTATAATCTCAGATCATGACAACATGTTCCTTAGTACATTTTGGTCTAGCCTATGGTCAATGCTAGACACCAAGCTTACAAAGTCCACAGCTTTCCATCCCTAGACTGATGGCCAGATAGAGGTCGTCAACATGATGATCGTACACATTTTGTGCATGTACAACTCAAAGCATCCACACACATGGAATGAGAGCCTCCCCTATGTACAACACAGTTATAACCATGCTCTCCATAGCTCAACCAACCATAGCCCCTTTCAGGTGGGCTTGGGATTCCAACCACTATGTCCCATTGACGTAACCATGCCATTTGCAGCTACTCAGGATGATTCAGCTCATATTCTATCTAAAGTTTCTAAGGCAAACAGTTTCATTGAGTGCATTTAGCACATTCACCAACAGGTTCCTGACATATTGGACAGATCCAATGCTAAGTACAAGTAGCGACATGATCAACATCGAGTGCAACACAACTTCCGGGTGGGTGACAAAGTGTGGCTACATTTGTAGAAAGAGCGCCTCGCTGGACCCCACCGCAAGATTCGCCTGCTCCGATATGGGCCATACACCATCACCAAGGCTGTCGGGGAAAATTCCTTCGAGCTCAGCATTCCACCATTCCTTGGTCTACACCTAGTGTTCAATGTGGACCGCCTTCGACCCTACTTTCCACCTCTATTGGACACATCAAACATGGCAGAACAACTCACACCAGCAGAGTTACACCTTGGCTTCATGGAATAAGCCACAACTTATCGGATTATGGACACACATATCAAGAACACCGGCCAACAGAAGATCCAGCTATATCGAGTTGTCAAAGCATGCCAACTCCTTCACCAGGGAAAGTGGCTCACCAGGGACCAAGTTCAATAGAAGTTTCCTCATCTCATGGAGGAACTCAACGCAATGGGGACCATAACTTCCTAAGGGGGGAGGAATGATCTAGGAGGATATTGGTGTCCACCCACCTATTCCCCACCATTGTTTCTTTCAGTTTTCCAGTTTCCTTAATTATAGCACAATTTACTATTTTTGGCTGTTTTCGGGTCCTAAACTTCCGAAGTCGTTTTGAGGCCCTAAACGACGTTTTTTTGGAATCAAATGGTCAGGCAAATATGAATCCATTCTAGACTCAATATTTGTTGTTTATCGATGTAGTACTTAAACATATCTTTCTAGCGATGTATCATGCGCGTCAAACAGAGGTAGTATGCTAAAGTTATGACTCTGGGAAATTGATGTACCAAGTTACCCAAGGGGGGCCACATGAAGGCGTTTCACCTCCTAGGGTTAGGTTTTTGGATGTGTAGGGTTTCCATTGTTTCTCAATAATATATAGGCCTTCGAGCCTCATTGTAACTTAGAGTTCAGAGGCATGTAGCCACCACATCTCTTCTCAAAGATAAGCTACCAGCACTTTAGCTAGTTTATTTTCATTCTGTATGTAAACAAGTTTTAGTTATTGATTAGTGAAATGAAGTGTTATTTCCGCTGCATATTTGTTTCCATGGTTATTTGTGTATTCTGTTGCGTTCCTGCATAAATCCTGATCACCAAACCGCTTGCAGTATTTTAGAGGAGAAGATAATGACAGGAGGCTTGCAGCGAGGTTAAATAAAATATATGGGTTGCAGCGCGACGAGCGGGCTTACCGCATCAACAGTATCAATGATCATGCAGTGTGCATCGAAGTAAGGATTTTGGCTAGCAAAGTGGTCAGGAAGAACCGCCCCATTCAATGTAACTCGGGGGTTATTGCGTGCATAGAGCAATGTGCGAAAGGCGTACAGATGAATTGGTCGCTCTTTTTAATGGACCAGTTGGCGTACGATGCAGTGGTAGTCCAGGCATGAGAGCGGTCTTTTACCTACAATTGGATGCTAATTTTGATATCGCTCGTCACTTGGATGGAGCCAAATGATTACCAAGGAATGGATGTGGAAGGTAAAATTTTGTAAGGGTGCACGCTACCAGAACCTCTGGTCGGTTAAGGAAGCGGACAAACTAAAGGATTGTGCAGTTCAGTTATGTATTTATTGGGAGGCGTTGCAGGCTGTAGCTGTAAAAGTCTCGCTATTTTCCGAGGAAGCTGCGACAAAATACCAGTGGATTGCTAAGTTCGCTATTGGCCCACATGCCATTCACGTGTAAGCGCGGCAAGACCCGAATAAGCAGTGGCTACCAACGCCATATAAATTGTCTAATGTGGATTTGGAGGCGATTGTTAATGATTGGCCTTCAGCATGGATAGAACCGGTCAACTTGGAAGAAGTATCGACATGACCCCCAATGGATGCACCAGTTGATCCCATGCATAAGGATGACTAGCAGAGTAACCACGATTCTGATGAGGAGTCGTCGAATACACCTACGGACTCGGAAGAAGAGCGTGCATTTGAAGAGTTAAGGACAAAGAGGCATCGGGAATAGGGTGCGACTAGTAGCGCAACACCAGGGATGGAGGCATCCTTGAATCGGGTCTAAGGCGATTACAGATTAAGCAACCGAAGAGATGAAAAAATCAACGCAAGAGGGGTTTGTTGAGGTAAGAACATGAATTGATTCTTTAGTTGATGCAGTATCGAAGAGGGAACCAGAGGGAGCGACTGTGTAAGACTTCAGCTCAATCAGCACTAGGACGTGGGTTCGAAATGTTCAAATTCCCTCGACTGTGATTGAGACCAACAACGAGGATTTAAATGCCTCCCTATAGAAATTACAGGACTTGTCTATTGACATCAACGTGCTGTCCACAGAGACGTTGGTGCATATGCAAAGCGTCGTCAATCAGGAGTTGGGATACAAAGAACAGAACATCAGCGGTCAGTTTCTACAATCGCAAGAGGAGACAGAAGCACAAAGAGAGATTGAAGCGCTGAAGTAGGCACAAGAGGATTTGAGGGCGAAGAGCGTCGCAGAGATTACAGAACTGAAAAAGGAACAATATCGACTAGTAGTCGAGAATGCACAACTTTGGGATAGTAGATTGCGGTTGGAAGAGGCAATTTCGGATGCCTATCAACATGTACATGAGAGCACCGTAGAACTAGATGCAATAGAGAGAGAAAAACAGCTTGGAGTGGTCATTGCATAGTTGCAGCAAGATAATGCATAATTGAATGCTTTGGTACATCCCGACACACCACCTGAACAAGTCGCTGAAAGGAAAAGCACCATGGAGGATCTGGCGACACAGCTAGGAGAGATGGAGTAAGAAGCGAAGAAGGTGACTGAAGCAACTACACAATTTTGGGGCAGCGTAGTCCAGGATGAGCAACTGGAGCAAGTGATCAAGTGAGCAAGTAGTTGCAGGAGGTAGAGGGGCAACTGGCGACACTAAGAGTAATGCCACCAGTTGTTCAGATCACAAGGTCTGCGGAGCTGAAGGAGTTGCAACAGCACGTCAGGAAGGCAAAGGAAACATAGCAGAGGTGCAGTGAGCAGTTAGATGAGTTTCAAGATATTGGAGCACAACTTTCCATTAAGGCAGTTTCGATGCTATAGGCCGTGCAAAAAGGCAAGAAGGAGGTTACTGAGAAGATGGTTGAACATCTGCTAAAGCAGGACTTGACAAGGAGCCAAGAGATTGCTGAAAAGGTGAAAGAGAAAGTTAAGGAGATCAGTCAGCAGTACGATGACTTCAAGTTGAAGACCAATGAGTACTCCATGTCCAGCTAACATGGCTCGAGGGCGAGCCACAAGATTGTGTTGGGGGCCTGTTCGCAAGCGGTTTTGAGATAAGGTAGTTGCGCAACATCGCGGATACTGCACAAGGTCAAAGAGATACTGCACAAGTTGGAGTTGTATTATTTTATATATTTTGGTCATTTTGGACCACATTATGCGGATTATGGTCATATTTTGTAAATGTTGTTAAGAAGTAGTTAGAAAGTTACTTAATTGGACCTTGATTGTAAAGGCACAAGCCTATAAATAGATGTTGAATTGCAAGTGTAAAGGGTCTATCATAACTTGGTCATAGTTAAAGTCTTCAGTGAATTCATCTGCGCATGAATTGAGATCTGTTGATCTGTGTATTGAAGAATTGTTTAGAGAATTTGTGTTTTTGTGCGAAGGTTAATATGACATGACGGAATTTGAGCATAATTATTGTGTCCTTTTTTGTTTTCCTGTTTTACCATCTTTCGTGGCTCAATTATGAATGCAATGTGTATCTGCAACATGGATCTGTAGATGATGCGATGTTTCATCTGCTTTGAATGATGTTATTCTGTCAGATCTGTTTGCGCATTAATGTTTAATTACAATTTAGGTATGATAATGCGATTTGAGAGATAATGATTTAGTTCTGTTAAAGTATCTGTTGAATGATTAGATATGTTAATGTTGCGCTAAGTTGTTAAGTAGATGCACATGGTCCTCTCTCATTTTGCGGAAACTTGGTTCCGTCAGCTCTCCCTCAAACATCTTGGGTGAGACTTCATCCGCTCTGCGGGTGTTGTCGAACGGGGTAAAACCTGTCTGGGCCGGTGCTTAGGAAGATCGCAGTGGTTTGGGTGTCGACAGAGAGGGAACCCCTATCGATTGGTTTTGTGTCAACATACAGTTGTTGTAGTGGTTGTTGTTGTTGAAGAATACCTTCCTAGTTAAGAGGGAGTGTTAAAATAATGTAACTTCGGAAGATATTATATTTGTATTATTGTCATTCCTCCATTCGGAGATTGTCTCTGATGTAATTGGTCATATAAAAGTCATTGAAAGAATCAATATAAATGTCTAGATGTAATTCAAGTCTATAGTACCCTTAGGTCATTATAATAAATATTATTTTGGTATCCTACTAGACAAGTCATCCCTGTCAGTCAGACAAGTTGGCCCTGTTTAGGGTTTAGGTCAAGTCAAGAGTCAAATATAAATAGGGAGGCACCTCATTCATTTGTACTCACTTCACTCAAGCAAGTTCGCTAGAGAGAGAAGAACAAGAGCGCTAGAAAGAGAGAAGAGAAGTTGTCTTGGGGTTTTACACTGTTTTGCTTGAGTTCTATATTGAGGAAGTTTTACTAGGTTTTCTCCCCCATGAGGGTTTACCAGGATAAATCTTTGTGTTCTTTTGTGTGATTGTACTTGTAATTCTTTCAGTGATCCTAGTATTGAAAATAGTTTTAGAATATCATCTGAGCAATCAAGAAAACTTGACACTCTTGAACGCCACAATTGTAACAATGATATTTTTGTGTGACTGTACTTGTAATTCTTTCAGTGATCCTAGTATTGCAAATTGTTTTAGAATATCATCTAAGTAATCAAGAAACATTAACACTCTTGAATGCCGCAATTGTAACAATGATATAAACAACTACAACTGTGACAACAAGATTTCGTACTTTGTTCCTCTAAATCTGTGGAATGCAAACCCATTTGTATCACAAGGCTCGTCCTTCCAAATGTGCTAAAAGAAACAATACTCTTTCTCTCTCTGTCGTTATCAATAGATCATTAGATAGCATTTATAAATGGTAATAGATAAGAAAGCAAATATCTCTACACCTGTTGGGAAGAAAAAGCCATCAAATGTGGAAGCTCGACACAAACACAGAATTTTTGATGCAATGTTTAGACCATACCTGACATCTGCGAATTGTGCTAGCTGATTGCAGTTTGGTATATTATTTTCTTCATGTCTTACGTTAAGAAGATCAACCTTCCTGTTATTCCAAAAGAATCAAAGAAAGCTCACACACACATGGGAAATCTCAACAAACTTCCCCACTTTCGTGGATGGTAGGTCGAGCAAACCGTCAGCCAGACATCCAAGCCAAAACATGTCTCAACCGAATCAAACCCAGGTGGATGGAATGAAATCCATCTAGCCTAGCTCCACCAACAGACCACCATACGGTGAAATCCAAGCTTAACCAAGCCAAACTGAGCTTTGAGCTCTGATACCACTTTGACTAAGTGTCTTCAAACACACAACTTTTATTAATGAAGAAAAAAACAATTACAACACATAGACTTGAAAGCTAAGGACCAAAATCTACCTCACCTGAAATACAAGAAAAAATTAAATAACCCAAAAACTAATAACTAAAAATAAATACAAGATAGGTTTAAATAACCCAAAAACTAATAACTAAAATTAACTTGGACACCTCACATAATAAAATGAGTGTATAAGTGTCTGTTTTACTAAAACATTTATTAAACTAAAATCTTAAACTAAACATTTTGGATCATAATTTCTAACATGTTAATTTTGCTTCTTGCCAACATCTCAAAGAAGAGAACACTTCTGTGACAGACCCTATACAAAGCACTGTAAATGTTGTGCTAAAAACTCAAAATTATAAATAAAAAAACCGCAAAAAAATATACAAATAGTTAAAATCCTATCGTGGCCCCACTTGATTTTACATGAACTGTCGGTATTTGGTGTGGTTGCAGCACTTATCCCAAAATAAAAATAAAAAGGCAAGGATTCAAAACCCTGACCATAATTTTTTTATGAATATATATTTAAAATTTTAAGTTTATATTGAAAATTTGAAAATTTTAAAGCAAAATATCAAAAGCCTCTCCAAAGCAAGTGGCCTTGGATCCTATTTGTCCATCTTCGTTCTCATACCACAACTCAAAAACTTGTCTTTATATATCTTTGACTACACAATCAGAGAAGGATTCGAGAGAATCAGGGTCGTTGGAGAGGATTTCTACTTTGAAAAGACTATAGATCCCCGCCAACATCGAAACAACCTACAAATCTAAACAGGGTAGTCTCTACGCTCCTGAATGAATGCCTAGTTTTCTTCCTTAAAAATGCCCACCTCGAGCACACTAAATACATGCAACAAGTTAGAAGAAACATTTATAAATTTATGAAAGTTATAGCCATAATGTCTCTTAATCATCATCCAAACAGCGGAGTATAACTCAGTACCTGGGTATCCTGAATCGGTTTCTAATATGCAAAATGCATGCTCCGAGGATGGGCTCTTTAAACCAATCATTCTAATGGCTATATTAAATGAGGATTTAAAATTAATGTAAAGGTGGAAAATGGGTAAAAATAGA
Organism: Pseudotsuga menziesii; assembly: GCA_001517045.1. NCBI lineage: Eukaryota > Viridiplantae > Streptophyta > Pinopsida > Pinales > Pinaceae > Pseudotsuga > Pseudotsuga menziesii. The sequence goes on from LPNX010147347.1 coordinate 261,474, forward strand.
GTTATAATAAAAAACGCTAATCTACCCCCAATTGCCAATAATTCATGCAGCTCACATGGGACGCTTTCAAAACTACTATGCTTGTGCAAAAAGGGTCGCGGAAGCTCAGCCTTTTACATGGCTTTTGTGAAAGATTTGAACATCATTTAAAAGTAATAAAATGATTAAAATAAGAGGGCTATAAATAAGGAAAAGAAGTTGAGCGGTATGGAGACAAACCGTCATTTTCACGGGCAGGAAACCATTGTCAGACTATCTTGAAGGGATAAATCAGTACCGATTTCCTTGAGTCATAATATACACAATACTGATCTATAATAAAATACAAACACAGATCTAAAATATAAATCCAGATCTATAATAAAATACAAACATAGATCTAAAATATAAATCCTGATCTATAATAAAATGCAAATCCAGATCTATAAATAAATACAAACATAGATCTAAAATATAAATCTCGATCTATAATAAAATACAAATCCAGATCTATAAATAAATACAAACACAAATCTAAAATATACATCCAGATCTACAATAAAATACAAAGGCCAAGTTATGGATCTTCAACAAATGCATTTCGACAATTGAAATCATAATAACAATTTAACAATCCATAAAAACTTGAATTTCTTGCTCTTACTCGTGCCAAGTTCCTTTCGAGGTTGTTGCACCACAATCTCCACAGGTTCCCACGAACTTCGAGCAGTTCCCAATCACAAGAGATCCACTTGTTGACCTCCCTACCATTCCAATGGGTACTCTCCTTCCCCAAGGACCCCTTAGTTGAATGGAGTTGCAGGAAGAGGTACCCTAACACGATCAGAGTGTGTAGATTCACTAAGGGCCTTCCAACCCCGTTCACACCCGATGAACCAAACTCTCCACAGTCGCCTTTGAATCCACCCTCGCAATATCTCAAACCATAACATATTTTAACACTTAAATATTTTGTCAAACAAGGCATTGCAATGGTGCATTACAAAATTCCATTTATCCGTGAGTACACAAATGTATCACCATGATCAAAGCATATATATATATGTTGTTCCAAATTATAAAATTTAACCAGGTCATTTGTGATAAAATGTCCTCAAACAATAATATAGTTTAGTAATAAAAGAGTCTAACAAAATGGAGCACTACATACACCCCCTCTTCAAGAAACTTCGTCCTGAATTTTTCAAAACAAGTAAGGAAATTGTTGGTGCATTTCGAATGCATCCTCCCAAGTAGTTGAGTTAGAACTATAGCTATCCCACCGGACTTTTACCTGGTCGACTAATCGACGCCGAAGCTGTCGAGTTCGTTGGTCCAGTATACGGATCGGTTCGGCCATCAAGACCCCATCGTCTGATATCTACAAGTTACTCAAATTTATAACATGAGAAGGAACTGAAATATAATGACGCAAAACATAAACATGAAAAACATTATACATGCAACTCAATGATGATGGAAATGCAAGACGATAGGAAACTGGTCCTAACTTCTCGAGTATCACAAATGGTCCTACAAATCGTGGTGATAATTTAGCTCCTTTCCCAAATTTAATTGAGCTCTTTTGTGGTCTGACCCGTAGGAATACTTTATCGCCTACTTCATGACTCCGATCGATTCTATGTGCATCTGCATAGCTCTTTTGTCTATCATGTGCTTCCTTTAACCGTGCACGGATAGTCACCGATTTGTTCTTCCATATCTTGAATCAATTGTGGTCTGACCCGTAGGAATACTTTATCGCCTACTTCATAACTCCGATCGATTCTATGTGCATCTGCATAGCTCTTTTGTCTATCATGTGCTTCCTTTAACCGTGCACGGATAGTCACTGATTTGTTCTTCCATATCTTGAATCAATTATGGTCCTACTAGGAATCCATCTTCTAGACGATCCCAACTCAATGGGGTTCTACACGGCCTCCCATATAAAAATTCAAACGGTGCCATCTTAATAGAGCTTTGATAACTATTGTTGTAAGCAAACTCAACCAATGGTAGATATTCCTCCCAACGCTTATGTTGATCCATCACCATATCTTCCAATATCTAGTTCACCCTTTCTGTCTGACCATCCGTCTCAGGGTGATATGATGTACTAAAATTTAGTTGTCCCCAAAGCTCCTTAGAAACTTGTCCAAAATATTCCAGTGAAAACTGACCCTCTATCTGAAATTATCTTACGAGGTACACCATGTAACCTCACAACTTAATTTATAAATACTTTTGCAATCTCAGGTGCTTGATAGTAGTCTTTACAGGTACGAAATGTGCACTCTTAGTTAAAGTATCCATGGCCACAAAAATAGAGTCATGTCTTCTTGTTGTCATTGGTAACCCAACTATAAAATCCATTGATATAACTTCCCATTTTGACTCTGGGATTACATGTGGTTGTAGTAATCCCGCTGGATGCCTATGCTCAACCTTGACCAATTGACATTCTAGGCACCTTGCCACAAAGCTAACTACATCCTTCTTCATTCCACTCCAATAAAATAACGGTTTTAAATCTGCGCACATCTTCTTAACCCCGAGATGTTCCATATACACAGCCATGTGAGCCTCTGAAAAGATCAAATATCGAACTTCTTCATTGGATGGTACATAAATTCTCTTGTTATACCACAATAGTTCATCTTCCTCAAACCAATACCCTTCATACTTTGGGCTCTTCCTTACCTCATTTTCTAGCTCGGTCTTAACCTCTCTATACCACTCATCTTCCAATTGTAATTTCAATATCTTTTCCCATAAATTTGTCTTTGAGGGCACTAGGGAAAAGATACGAGGCCTTCGACTTACAGCATTTGCAACCTTATTCATAGTCCCCTTGATGTATGATATTTCAAAATCATATTCGCTCATTAATTCAGACCACCTCCTCTACCTAGCATTGAGGTCACTTTGGGTAAAAATATATTGTAACCCATGGTCATCTGTCTTTAACTCAAATTTCCTTCATACCAGGTAATGTCTCCATAAACGCAAAGCATAAACTACAACAACAAGCTCTAAACCATGCGTTGCATAGTTCTCCTCATGAGGTCTAAGTTTTCTTGAAGAATAAGCAATCACCCTGCCTTCCTGCATCAAAACACCTCCTAGACCTTTCTTTGATGCATATGTACACACTAAGAAATTTTGGCCCATATCTAGTACCTTGAGAACTGGAGCTATCGTCAACAACTACTTAAGCTTTGCGAATGCCTCCTCACATCGTTCTGTCCATATGAAATTCTTGTTCTTCTTCTGTAACTCCATAATTGGGCTTGCAATTTTTTAGAATCCTTCTACAAATATTCTATAATACCCTGCTAATCCCATAAAACTACACACCTCATGCACATTTGTCGGTGCTGGCCATTCAAGAATGGCCTCTATCTTTGTGGGATCCACCGCTATTCCATCCCCAGTTATAACATGTCCTAAATAATGAATCTCTGACTGGAAAAAGGAACACTTTGATAGTTTAGCGTATAGCTTGAGCTCTCTCAAACATTGCAACACAAGTGTCAAATGCTCTTCGTGCTCTTCTTGCATCCATGTGTAAATAAGGATATCATCTAAAAATATTTGCACAAATTTATCCCAGTACTCTCTGAATACACTGTTCATCAAGTTCATGAAAACTCTAGGTGAATTCGTCAAGCCAAAGGGTACTACGACAAACTCAAAATGTCCATATCGAGTCTTAAATGCAGTCTTTGGTATGTCTTCTTCTTTGATTCTTAGTTTATTATATCCCGGCCTTAGATCTATTTTCGAAAATATTGTTTCCCCTTTCATCTCATCAAATAGATCGTCAATTCTTGGTAAGGGATATTGATTCCTTATGGTTGATTTATTCAATTAACGATAGTCAATGTAAAGTCTCCATGAACCATCCTTCTTCTTCATGAATATCATTGGTGCTCCCCAAGGTGATATACTAGGGCGAATAAAACCTAAATCTAAAAGCTCTTGAAGTTGTATCTGCAATTCCTGTAACTTTGGTGTCGTCATACGATAGGGTACTCTAGATATAGGTTCGGTTCCTAGCTTAAGTTCGATAGACAACTCAAGCTCCCTCTCAGGTGGTAATCAGGGTAATTCTTCAAGGAATACGTCAGGGAACTGGGACAGTATGGGGTGTTGACTTACATCAACAGTGTCTTTCTTATTATTCATCATTACCACTGCATACAACTCACATCCCTTACGCATTCTCTTCTTCAATTGCAATGGTGGAATAAACCTTAATGATACCCCTCTTTTAGTCCCTATTAGGATTCTCTTATGCCAGAAATCATCTATGAATATTAGCTTTTTCTCCTTACAGTCTAACACAGCTAAATGGGTTTCTAACCAGTCCATCCCTAAGATAACATCATAAGATCCTAATGACGTAGCATAAAGCGATACTTTTGTAACACACATGCCCAAGTCTACCTCACAATCCTTGACCAACTCTCCTACTCTTTGAGTAATACCCGATGCCATTTCGAATATGTTGAAATCATTTTGCTTGATTGCCATCACCTTACATCTACATAATGCATCATAAGAAATAAAACTTTCAGTTGCTCTTGGGTCTACTAAAAGAGAGAATTTCATACCATTTATTTTACCTGTCGTCTCTAGCATGGTGGACTGATGTTCTGCTTGGTGGTTGTTAATTGCTGCATGAATTCGGTGTGCCTTGCCCAAGTCTCCAACTGTAGTCTGTCCCTTTTCCTGACTAGAATTTCTCTTGGCTTGCGGATAATATCTCTGGAAATGTGGTTCTCCACAAGTCCAACACCCCCTTTTTGGGGCCTGCCTCTGGACACTCGATTGAGTAAAAGTAGATCCACTACTATATTGGGGACGTTGCACTACCAGATTTTCACTCTGATATTGTGACTACACTATTGGTGGTCTATAAGGTGGTCTCTGTCCACCGGGTGCACATCTCTGACCCCCTGTTGTGGGATTCTTAAATGAATCTTGACGTGCGGTTGCTAGTCTTGAAGCACTAGCTGATTGCACTCCTAGTCTCTGTTCCACTGCTCCTTAATATCGAGGTGGTCGAGACTGCCCACCTCCTACTAGCTCTTTCTCAGCTATGATAGCTTTTTGCACTGCTTCGTACAAGGTATGTGGCATCAAAATACGTACTTTTTCCCTATGGTTGAAGTTAAGTTCATACACAAATTTATTAACTCGCAACTTCTCTGTATTCAAATGTGGGGCATATCTCAATAGTTCCATGATTTTAGCTTCATAGTCTAGGATTGATCGACCTCCTTGCCTCAAGGAATTGAACTCATTCAACTGCCTTTCAATAAACTCTTTAGATAGGTAACGTTCTCGAAAACGCTCTTCAAATATTTCCCAACAAACCTCTGTTATTTCAATTCCATGCTGCGGCAACAAGGTCTTCCACCATAGCAATGCACTTCCCTTAAGTTGCAATATAGCCCTGCGCACTTTCATGTTTGAAGTATAATCGCATAATGCAAAGCACATGGACATGTTCTTGAGCCATGCCTAGGCTACAATGCCATCAGGTGCACCCCAAAATTCTGGAAATTTCACTTTCTCAAGTTCCCTTTGAGCACTTTCCTTCGGTCGTTGTTGCAATCCTTCTACAGGTGCTAAGGCATCTCTATTCTCTCAGTCTAGTCGACTAATCAATGCTTCAGACATCTGCAGGAATGAACGCATCATATTCATTACTTCACCTGCAGGTATATGGGTGGGTCGGTTCTTCCACTGCTGGTGGAGAATGTGGAGGCAAAGGATGCAAAGGAGGTGGTGCACTACGCCCCCCAACCCCTCTACCTCTCCTTCCTCTTCTTCCCCTAGCATCCATGCTTCTTGAGTTTGCAAGATGAATAATTCATGCATTAGTTTCCAAACACTACATAACAAATAAACAAAAATAACTTAAAGAACAATGAGCCCAAGGTCCAAGAGTTAAAACCATGCTTTGATACCATATGTAGCGACTATCTATCCAAAGTCTAGGAACAAGGAAAATGACCATATTTTTTTTTAAGTTATTACCATATGTCCCTTTTAAAGGCCATTAACAACTTGACACACTAATAATTGTAATCTTCCCATTTATAACACAACAGTAGTACGGGTACATGATAACATTTTCATGACACTAAAGAAACTAGGAGTTAATCACAAGACAATAACTTACAACTTCTTGGAAGTAAATATATATAAAAAAACTTCGTATAAATATAAAATATTTTCAACATCCATTTTTTATAAAGCATGTAAAATGCCTAACCAAATTCCCATTTATATATAAATCATAAAGCATTTATATATAAATCATAAAGAATGCATTATTGCAACAATCCCCATATGATGAAGAGTATATATATGTCTTAGTCTTTACCATTTTACGAAAGACTAACATAAAAAGAATTAAGATAGTTCACGCACTAAAGAACATCTCACAATTCTTATATAAAAACATATATATATATATATATATATATATTTACTTGAACCACTCCAAACATAAAACAAAATAGATTAATTTGAGTCATAAATTTGGAAATAACGTTCTAGAAGTTAGATAAATCTCACACTGGCTAAGCTTTAGATATACATGTATGATAAGTCGGTTAAGTCATAGGATCTGATTGAACGCAAGAGGGATAAAGAAAGAACTAAAATCGAATGGCTTTTCAAAAATGAAAGGCGCAGCAGACAAAAGAAGCATCACACAAGTCAACAATCCCCAAATCAGATCTAGTTCGAAAGGGATCAGCACTACTACTACCCACAAGAGGTTCTTTCCTTGGATGGGACACCAACTGGTTTTTGGTATATATATACAAAACATAATACTCAGAACGAAAACTTATTTTATCAATATCATAATTCCCATACTGGTTTAATTGCAATCTTTTTACACACAGAAGAATGCAGCAAGTTTGCCAAATCTCTGCCAGCTTGGAGTGAAAGGGAAGCATTGCAAAAACTATGGGAATAAAAACAAATCTTTGGTCTTTATTTTAAATGTACACAGAAAAAAGTAAAAGTTCTTTTTATTAAAATATAAATACTAAAATAAAATTCATTTAATAAAAGGGATCGAGAGATTTGCTTGGATTCAATGGGAAGCATTGCAAGAACCAAGGGAATAAAACAAACCTTTTGTCTTTATTTTAAATATACAAAGGAAAAAGTAAAAGGTTTTTTTATTAAAATTAAATATTAAAATCAAATTTATTTAATAAAATTAATCGGTATGCTCGTGGAGCAGAGCTGCAATATCTTTGACTACACAATCAGAGAAGACTTCGAGAGAATCAGGGTTGTCGGAGAGGATTTCTACTTTGAAAAGACTACAGATCCCCGCCAACATCGAAACAACCTCAAAATCTAAACAGGGCAGTCTCGACGCTCTTGAATGAATGCCTTGTTTTCTTCCTTAAAAATGCCCACCTCAAGCACACTAAATACCTGCAACAAGTCCGAAGAAACATTTATAAATTTATGAAAGTTACAGCCATAATGTCTCTTAATCATCATCCAAACAGCGGAGTATAACTCAGTACCTGGGTATCCTGAATGCAAGGCTACGGTTTCTAATATGCAAAATACATGCTCTGAAGATGGGCGCTTTAAACCAATCATGCTAATGGCTATATTAAATGAGGATTTAAAATTTAAAAAAAATGGGTAAAAATAGAGTTAAAAAATAAACTCTAATTGCCAATAATTCATGAAGCTCGAATGGGACGCTTTCACAACTACTATGCTTATGCGAAAAGGGTCGCGAAAGCTCAGCTTTTTGCATGGCTTTTCTGAAAGATTTGAACATCATTTAAAAGTAATAAAATGATTAAAATAAGACGGCTATAAATAAGGAAAAGAAGTTGAGCAGTATGGAGACAAACCATCGTTTTCACAGGTAGGAAACCATTGTCAGACTACTTTGAAGGAATGAATAAGTACCGATTTCCTTGAGTCATAATATACACAATACTGATCTATAATAAAATACAAACATAGATCTAAAATATAAATCTCGATCTATAATAAAATACAAATCCAGATCTATAAATAAATACAAACACAAATCTAAAATATAAACTCAGATCTACAATAAAATATAAAGGCCAAGTTATGGATCTTCAACAAATGCATTTCAGCAATCAAAATCATAATAACAATTTAACAATCCATAAAAACTTGAGTTTCTTGTGTGGGCTCGTGCCAAGTTCCTTTCGAGGTTGTCGCACCACAATCTCCGTCAGGTTTCCACGAACTTCGATCAGTTCCCAATCACAAGAGATCCACAGCTTGACCTCTCTACCATTCCAATGGGTACTCTCCTTCCCCAAGGACCCTCGAGTTGATTGGGGTTGCAGGAAGAAGTACCCTAGCACGATCAGAGTGTGTAGATTCACTTAGGGCTTCCCAACCCCGTTCACACCTGATAAACCAAACTCTCCACAATCACCTTCGAATCCACCCCACATTCTCTAATTCATCCAATATTGGGGCAAAACATCCCTGTACCCAAACCCTGCTCCTCTATTTATATCAATTTTTGAGATTTATGTATAATGTAAAACTATTTTTATTTATTTTTATTTTCAATTCATTTTTATTTTATTTCAACAGATCTTTTGTCATATGTATTTATTTAATCTACTAATTTATGATTGCGTCGAGAGGCGCTCTACAGCCCAGTATGGGGGAGATCTTGTAACGTTACGTAACATTATTTTTATTAATAAAAAATAATTTTTTTAATTATAGGCCAAAATAAATGTCGGTCAGAAAAAAACCTAATATGGAGGAAATGTTGTAATCTTCCTACTTAACAAAACAATAAAAAAGTAAAATATGGGTGAGAAAAAAAACACAGTATGGGAGAAATGTTGTAATGTTTTTACTTAACAAAATAATAATAAATGTTGGCCTTGCACATGCTTTTAAAACCATAAATCATGCATGGTTTATGGTTTTAAAACCATGCACATGGTTTTAATGGTTTTGGTTTTAAAACCAGGCACATGGTTTTTATGCACATAGTTTTAAAACCATGCACATGGTTTATGGTTTTAAAACCATGTGCAAGGCCTTCTAAACAACCCATCGTTTATTGTACATGGTTTAAGAGGGCCTTGCACATGGTTTTAAGACCGTGAGCAAGGCCTCCTAAACAACCCATGGTTGTAGGAGGGCCTTGCATATGATTTTAAAACCATGTATGGGGAAATGTTGTAATGTTAGTTCATAACAAAATAAAAAATAATAATAAATATTATATGTGGGCCATAAATAATATTAAATATTAATAATAAAATATTATATGTGGACCTTAAATAAAAAGATGTGTCTTTTGGTTTGAATCAAATCAATGGATACCTACGAAAATATTTGATCCCTCTCGCCACTTGATAGAGCCTAGGATTTGGATCTACGCTGGTTTATTTTATTGATTGTTCCTAAATTTCATTTATATGATTCCTACATTTTTGCTTTTGATTTCCTATTTTTGTGTGTGCATTTGTGTTTCTAATTAGAATTTACTTTATCTTCTTTTATTTTGTATATGATGGTTTTTTTATTTTTTATTTTTATTTTATTTTCAGAAGGGTGCACTTTCCATTACTTTATTTCCAAGTTATAAATTTAGTATTTCGTTATTACTTATTTACAACCTTATAGTTTAATAATCTTATTTGTTTATCCTGGTGTGCCATAACCACCTTCATGCCCTTCAAATATCTCGCTTTCCGTTGTGGGGACTTAGTACGATGGCTAAGACCATGTTAACTCAGTCCGATCTACGATATGGAGAGACTCATGGTTACTGAGGAATAAGGCCAACTCCTCATTGCGCGCCCCTCAATTAATCCTCGTGAGTGACCGAGTCCACGGCCTATTCTCACGGCAACATGCCTCTTGCAAGTAAAAGCCTCTCTCGCTTTTCAACCTGCCACATGGAAAATATGTGCTAACCATACTAGTACTTTCTTCCATACAACCCTGTTATAACTAGATCTTGTTCTTAGTTTATCTGTTCTTTTTATCATAATTTTCAACCGTTGATTTAAAAGAATTTTATATTTCATGTTGATTTTAATAATTTTTGACAATCAATAATTTTGGTTGGATTTAATGTTTTTAATGGTTGAATCATTTCATTATTTTAGTTTTAAGGTTTGTCTTTTAAGCTTATTAGTTAATATATACATATTTAAGCTTTCAAAAACTTATAATAAAAGTTCATTCCAAGTTTTGATTTATAATCTAACTCTCATTTTTTAGTCATTTGTCAAATATTTTCATGAGGAGATTCTTGTAGCAGCTTTGTTTTTCCTGTTTTTGTCATTGTCATTGGGAGCAGATTACGAGGAGATAGAAATGAATTCATGAAAACCAAAAGAGGTTTTTGTCCACAACAGACTCATTCACAAAAACATCTCACAGTTTTGCAACAGCTGTTATCGTTTGAGAGATTCGAATTCATCTTTGTGGCCTATTTTTCAGGGTTTTAATTATTTAATAATTTCTTGTTTTAGTCACAAATTTGCAGAACATATTCTGATCAATTGAAGATGAATTTTGAAAAACCAAGAGAGGTTTTTATTCATAACATACTCATTTAAAAAAAAACTCTCTCAGTTTTTACAAAGGTGTTCCAGATCGAGAGATATGAAGGCATATTTGAGACCCAAATTTCCAGAAATTCACTAAATTTCCCCAAATCCGATTTGCTATTTTTGGGTTAATTATCTTTAATGATTTTGAGTTATCATGTAACTAATTGATGTAACTGTTTCAAATTTCGACATAGAAGGTAGTTATGGAACTACTTTACTTTTGTAATGATAAAAGGAAGACAAACATACAGTTTTGAAGGGGGGATTTTTCATTCAAGGAGAGGCTTTTGGAGCTTGGATTTCTCAAGCTAGCACTTATAACTCTTATGTAAGTGGATGACTGTTATTGATTATATATAAACTAATAAGCCCTTTTACCTGTCATGCTTTTTTATTTCTGATCTGTTTGATTGCTCAGTCTACAATTTCATATCTTGTTTAAAATTTTATTCATGTAAATGCTTGTAGCCTGTGGGTGGAATTAGTATTTCATGTGTAATGTTTATGTCTTATTGGGATGTGTTTGATCCCCAGTTTATCCAACTTGCATGATTCAGTTCTGTATTAGCTTGTGGATGTTTATTTCCTCCTTGCTGATGAAGTTTTTAAAACCCTAAAACCTATTTTATTTAATTTAATTTTTGAGATTGTGTTAACTTGTTCTTCTGGTAGTCTAAGAACAATTTATGGCACAAACATCTTTGGCGCCATTGCCGGGGATGAAGCTGAAGTATATCTTCCCTGGGATATCATTATTTTTTTAATTTTGAGAGGTGAACAAAAGTCGAAAAATATTTTAGACTACAAATTTTCATCGGTGACTCCATGATTAAAGATTCCACTGCAAGGAGAATTTTGTTGATAGAAAAATGAAGAAGCCAAATGGAAAGACTGGATATCAGCTTGTTACTTTACTCCATTAGGTTTTGTTCTTATTCATCAATTCTTTCCTATCTTTCCGATTGAATGTCAAAAGAATTATTTTTTGTTTTGTCTATTCCGATGATCATAAACCTTCAAGTACATATCCCACTTTGGAAGAAGAAAATCCGCATTCTTCTTGTGTTATTGATGTTGATCATGTTCCTTCATTTGAAATACATGTTCAGCATGATATACATATACCCATATCTCTTGAAGCTGATTATTCTGGTCATCTTGTAAAGAATAAAACTGATCTATTACCTTCTACCATCACTACTGAAACTTGTGAACAGCTTATTGAACCTCATTTTCAACTCACAGATTTTCAGTCGAGACTCTGACAGAAGATGTTTAGACCTCTTAGGCTGCCATCTCTCTTACATCCTTACCCTTCCTACTTTGTTGAATATCTTCCCCATTTTACTGGAAAATATCATATTACAGCAGAGAAGCATTTAGAATATTTTCATAATTTCATTGATAATTTTGAAATCATGCATGAGGATGTTGTCATGAGGTTATTTTCGAAATCCTTTGCTGAAGATGTTGGGTTTTGGTTCTGAAATTTAAAATCTGTTTCAATTAGATCATGGGAAGAGTTACATGATGTGTTTTTGAAGTATTGGGGTAAGAATAAATCTTATGATCAATTTCTTTCCGAATTTTATAGTTTGAAAAGAGAAAATGATGAGCCAATTACTAAATTTAATTGGAGGTTTTAAAATTTTTATATAAGTATGCCTACGGAGTTCATACCTTCGGAAAAACTTGCTATAGTATTTTATGTTATGGTTCAACTTTCAGATCTTGTCTTTTTCCTGTTAGAAAGAAAATTATCATCTTTAAGACAATTGTTTGAGGATGCAAAATGAGTGGAGGAGAACATCCGAGCTTGCAAAATGCTTCGAGATCAGGCTCATGTTGAAGATATACAAGCTTATGAACATGAAGAAGAACGTAGGTATCATTCAGATTTAAGACAATTTTCTTCATCATTTTCAGATTTTTATATGAACAAGAATATAAATTATGCTTGTGTTGATTCTTCATATCAGTTTGCTGACTTTTTCGATGATAACATACTTTCAGTGGATTATAGTAGAAATTTCTTAGTTCCTGCTATGAGATTATCATGTTATGAAGAAGAAGTTGCTGCTCTTCAACCTCTTACTATTGATATAAGAAATAAGTTGACATTCTTGACTTATGGTCACTTTCAGAATTTTATTTGTTCAAGTTTTGATCAAGGGTTTTATTTAAAGGTCGAGAAGCAGTTTGAAAAGCCCTTGGTTTCCATTTTTGATCCAAAGTTTAAAAAGAACAGCAATGGAGAGGAAGATAATGCTTCACTTTATGATGAATATAATGAAGACATTGAAGTTTTAAATCGAAAATTTCATGATCCCGTGGCTTCTTGGATGGAGTTGTATTTTTCAAAGGTTTCTAATGCTCCATATTTTAGCATATTTCCTATTTCCAGTCATAAGTATCGGCTGCCTACATACTCTTCATTGCATTTATCATATCTTTTGTGGGTTTTCTCAAACAGTAGCATGCATGAAATTATGATTCTCAGTCAAATGGTTTCTTTGCTTCACTGAAAGTATGATTACACTTGATTGGGTTGTTTCCTCCAATTAGAAGTAAGAGTAAATAACAGAATAAGCTCGCTACACGAGCATGTAGATTCTTTTCAGTATGCTGGTTTGTAGCAGTATTTTTTTATTTTAGAGGTATGTGTTCAGAGTTTGACAAAGTTGCAGAGATTTGGTAAATGACTCTATCACCCAATGAATAAGGCACAAGGTCTACAGGTTCTTGAAGCCTCACAAAGAGGACTTCATCTCGTAGCAAGAGCCAGATGTTATAACTAGATCTTGTTCTTAGCTTATCTGTTCTTTTTGTCCTAATTTTCAATCGTTGGTTTAAAATGATTTTATATTTCATGTTGATTTTAATAATTTTTGACAATGAATAATTTTGGTTGGATTTAATGCTTTTAATGGTTGAATCATTTCATTATTTTAGTTTTAAGGTTTGTCTTTTGGGCTTATTAGTTAATATGTACATCTTTAAGCTTTCAAAAACTTATAATAAAAGTTTATTCCAGGTTTTGATTTATAATCTAACTCTAATTTTTGAGTCCTTTGTCAAATATTTTCATGAGGAGATTCCCGTAACAGCTCTGTTTTTCTTGTTTTTGTTATTGTCATTGGGAGCAGATTACGAGGAGATGGAAATGAATTCAAGAAAACCAAAAGAGGTTTTTGTCCACAACAGACTCATTCACAAAAACCTCTCTTAGTTTTGCAACAGTTGTTATCGTTTGAGAGATTCGAATTCATCTTTGTGGCCTATTTTCAGGGTTTGAATTATTTAATAATTTCATGTTTTAGTCACAAATTTGCATAACATATTCCGATCAATTGAAGAGGAATTTTGAAAAACCAAGAGAGGTTTTTGTTCATAACATACTCATTTAAAAAAAACCTCTCTCAATTTTTACACAGGTGTTCCGGATCGAGAGATATGAAGACGTATTTGAGACCTAAATTTCCAGAAATTCGCCAAATTTTCCCAAATCTGATTTGCTATTTTTGGTTTAATTATCTTTAAAGATTTTGAGTTATCATGTAACTAATTGATGTAACTGTTTCAAATTTCGACCTAGAAGGTAGTTATGGAACTACTTTACTTTTATAATGATAAAAGGAAAACAAACATACAGTTTTGAAGGGGGGATTTTTCACTCAAGGAGAGGCTTTTGGAGCTTGGATTTCTCAAGCTACCACTTATAACTCTTATGTAAGTGGATGACTGTTATTGATTATATATAAACTGATAAGCCCTTTTACCTGTCATGCTTTTTCATTTCTGATCTGTTTGATTGCTCAGTCTACAATTTCATTTCTTGTTTAAAGTTTTATTCATGTAAATGCTTGTAGCCTGTGGGTGGAATTAGTATTTCATGTGTAATGCTTATGGCTTATTGGGATGTGTTTGATCCCCAATGTATCCAACTTGCATGATTCAGTTCTGTATTAGCTTGTGGATGTTTATTTCCTCCTTGCCGATGAAGTTTTTAAAACCCTAAAACCTATTTTATTTAATTTTACTTTTGAGATTGTGTTGGCTTGTTCTTCTGGTAGTCTAAGAACAATTTCTGGCACAAACACAATCCCATCATCCTTTTGTGGATCGATTGGAAACCATGATCATGTGCATGCACACATGAAATCCGTGTGCATTAATCGTACTATACAATTAATCGAAATATCAATAAAATAAATTATATCACCTGATATCCTATTTATACTCAAACTGGAATTCATGTGGCATTGACACCACCTTGTATCATTGCACATTTGGGCCCCTCTCACACTGGAAAATTGTCAAAACATCTACCAATATTTTGTAAGAAATGAAAATTGTTTATATATTCCATTCATGCATTATAAGATCAATAATATCGCATCATATAAATCTATCTACCAATATCCATTCATTCATAAGTAACCAATGTGACATAACAATCAATACATATATAAGCTGTTTTAACTCATAGTATTAAACCGGGTCATTTGCACTCAAATGCCCTCAAACCATAACATGTTTTAACACTGAAATAGTCTATCAAACAAGGCACTACAATGGTGCATTACAAAATTTCATTTATCCGTGAGTACCCAAATGTATCACCATGATTAAATCATATATATATGTTGTTCCAGATTTTAAAATTTAACCAAGTCATTTGTGATAAAATGTCTTCAAACAATAATATAGTTTAGTAATAAAAGAGTCTAACAAAATGGAGCACTACATGAAACTCAATTTTAAAAAAAAACACAAAATAAAACCTAACCTATGCTTCTAACCTAACCTTAAGCCTATCCTAACACTATTTAAAGACCCCCCAACCTAATACAATCTTAAGCTGAGGCGTAACCAATTCTTGAACAAGACACCAGCATCAGGCAACATAACCTTGGATGACTTTGATCCATCATCAGAGTGGGTTGTGGAGACTCAAGCACCAGTATTTGATAATGAAGACCTTTCTTGGTTGGATTTGGACCCACCTCTAGATGTTCCACCTTCAAGGCCCAGGGAGTCAAGTGGGGCTCATAATCCCACTCCTTAAGAGGATGAAGAGGAAAAGAATGACAATGAAGAGGACAACGATGAGGTACTAGTAGACTCCTAGACACTAGACTCTAGTAGTAGTAAATAGCAGGGTAGTGCCATATGATCACTTTATTGTTATTCATTAGTACTATGGTTTTATTTTGGATTGTAGAGCCTCTTTGTTGATGTACTTTGATTCATAACCTCGAAGATGTATTGCACTAGGTGCTATTTTGGATATTTGCACCCATTTTTGCTATATATATGAGAAACTTTGCATATTTGTGTATTAATGGTTTGGATTCATATGTATGCACATGAATATATATGTGTTTTTACAAAATATGAATATATATGTTTTTTTACCAAATATGAATATTTTATGTATTTTTTAGTCAACCAGTTTTTTACCTAGTTTTTTGTCGGTTCTGGTCAAGTTCACATTTTGAGCTTCACCGGTTCAATGACCGGTCTGGTTCCGATAACATTAGTTGAAACCACCCTCACTAGAACTCCAGGCCGAAAATAATTGTCAATTTACAATACGATTGTTTTTGTACAATTTAAAGAGTTGAAACCACCCTAACTGAAACTCCAGGCCGTTAAATGTGGTCATAAAACTTTAATTAAAATGTGTATAATGCAATTTCAAGGCAGAGAAGGGATGTTATGACAACTAAAATACAATGATTTCTTAGTAGCCTTTTAAGTTTTAACTTATGAGATAGGCACAAAAATGGTTTAAGAGCATGAACATGAAGAATAAAAAAGATCGATCACCCCTTGTATACATAATCAAAACTTGACAATTGCGAAGGATGCACTTAGATTTTACAGCCATGATAAGTGCTACAGAAATGAATCGATTATATTTCAGTTGATAAGACTTTCAGACTTAAATCAGAATGTACACATTATTAGTATTAAGTATTTAATATTTGATTAGATAATCTTATTTCAATTGCGAAGGGAGAATTCTTGTACATGTGAACCACAACAAAATTCCAGATCAATGAAGATAATCAAAATGCAATAGCAAGTGCACATTAAAGGAACACACATGGAACACTACCATAGGCATATATAAGCTCTCCTGATTTTCCAGTCATTAAACAAATAATACAGTAGAAATAATTAGGCATAAAGGGAAAATTCACAGGAAGCTTTGCTTACCTAGATGTAGCAAGAAATCTTAGAGCTTTCAAAACGGCTCATAGAATAGTCACATTATGCAAAATTAGAGTACAACTAAATGCTAGAGGAGACTATTAAGATCTCTCATGTTCTGCTAGCAAACGTCATCGGATTTTCCAAATGATCGTCTTCATAAGATTTCAGTATATCCTATGTTTGAAGACTACATAACTAAGACTTGTCAGGCAGCCTACAAAAAAGCAAATTGTGAGATAACTGCAATCTAAATGGAAGCACCAAGATTGCATATTCCTCTCTCTATAACATGTATATAAGAGTGATGGACATTGTTTGAGATAAACTGCAATCTAAATGGAAACACGGATTGCAGAGTCCTCAATCTATAATGAGACAAACGAATGACATTAAATTACAGGAAATTGTCCAATGAAGGGCAAAGAGGGAAACTCAAACATGAGTTCAATTTAAGCAATCAATTTCTCTGAACGTTGATAAGTTGAAACGACACAGATAAAAAATTCAGGAACTCGAAGGCCAAACAAGCAAAATCCATTCTATCCTTCTACTTCATCACAATCCCCTCTAAAATGGCATCATAACCAAAATTGCCTGTAAATTGCTTGTGCTTTACAGGACTTGGCAACTGGAAACACAACGTAAAAGGCCTAGGTGGGTACAAGGATTGAATTTCCATGTAAAATGTATGTGAGTTATTGATAACACTTTGTTCTCTTATTGTAGTAGTGCCTCTGATTAAAACCTTCCCATCAAATTCAACCTCGCAATTGAATTCACCTATCATGAGAAACATGAAAGATAGTAAAGTTAGGCACTAAGCTATTTAAATTGAACATGTAGAAATTCAAATCCATCCATCTCCATCCCATTATACCAAAATTCACCATAATTGTATCCATGATTAATATGTTAGTTGAAAGTTGAAGGTAGAGGATTTATATTGACCTTTCTTGACACCTGGAATGCTATTCAGAACAAGTATGCATCCTCACAAATACCAACTCAAAGCCACAAGTTCTCTTTAGCTTAGCAACTGGAGGACCAACATCTCAGATTTGTTGAGTCGTTAATCCAACTCACCAACTCTTGGGTCCGACATCCTAGATTTGTTGAGCTAGCAATTGGGTGAGTCACCACAGATTTTCAAGCAAACTACAGATTTTTTCGACTTCAGGCAAGATGGACACATGTTTCATATCCAAGAGAAACAATAGCCAACAAACTTTAAAATCCAAAGAAGGTGAATTATGTGTAGTTTTCCTTTGCTTCATCCGCATAGTTGTTCATTCAATTCTTTCTAGAATAAAATCGGTGATCTCTGCAGTACTTGAGCAATTGGTACAATATTTCCTTGTTTTACCAATACCAGCAATTAATGTTGGGTGAAAGAAGCAATTCAACCCCACAACACCAGTTTGGTTTGGCCCTCTCCTTTCCTTGGTAATTGAAATCATTTCACAAAGGCAAAGAAGAGGGCCACATGAAAACCCCTTGGTTCTATTAGGAAACCTAAAATTTTAACATCAATCATAGGAGGAATGAGGAGTTATTCCACTTAGAGAAACTTCAGAAGATCCTAAGAGATCATAAAAAAAATTGTAAATACAATGTAAACCCTCATTTTTCTTCACAGGTTTCTTATAAAAGCCTTTTGCATTATGTGAGTAGACTTTGCTTTTGCACTATTCGTGAGTTGTCTTTGAGATTCAAGGTGAGACAAATTCATAGGAGTTGTTTTCTAATATTTTAGAGAAGTTATTGAATCTGGAATATTAGGGTTTTCTCATTCATCTTGAATTTCTTCTATAAGACATAATGGCATCTGCTCGTTTGCATGCCTCCATGGAAGAGACTCCAAGACCTTGGTAAAATGTATTGAGAGAGAAATAATCTCTTTGGATTCAAGTTTTATGAAGATTTCATGCTCATCTTTTACACTATGTTACCAGGATACAGATACGGATTTGGATCCGGATTCACTAGATTTTTTAAAACCCAGGATCTGGATACGGCAATTACAAACGAATATAACAATATTTTTATATTAAATAGAAAAATAGAATGAAGAAACAAAACTATTTAGGAAACACAAGAGTAGAACTATAAGTTATTGCCAAAAATGAGAGTTTGTGTACCATAACTTATAATTTGATAAGTTGTGATATTGATAATTCTAAAAATCATTTCAGCATGAACTTGAAGCAGGTCATAATAGTGTTTTTGTGAGCCACGTCCACATGTCTCTATTAGCAGGGAATAAGTGGTTTTCTTGCACGCTATGGCAATACTACATAACAGTGTAGGTGAAGTGAGCAACAACATAGTACATAAATATAGATCAGCCCTTGAAAGCAGACCTTGACCATAAAGATATATCAAATAATTTTTTTGAGAGCAGACCTTGATATTGATATATCAGAGTTCAAGTGCATATCTTGACACAAGGATAGATCAGACCTTGAGCAGGAATGGGGTTTACGCTTTTAGCCATTAGGCGTTTAGGGTTTTTTTAAATTTTCAATAAAAAATATTTTTTTAGGGGGATCAATGGGTCATAGAAGCACTGGAAGTTGCAGGATCCGTTCGAAAGAAAGCTTTGGAGGAGATCTTGTGTTGTTTGGTGGTGACTTGCTCCCGTTTTCTCAAGCTTTTTCAAATACAAGTGAGTCTAAAGAAGCAAACTATTTTGCCTTGGTAAGATCTTCTTAGTTTGTGTAGATCTTATGAGTTTTTATCTCTTGCATTCAAGAACTTCAAGCATTTCTTGGTTGAATAGTTTGATTTTTTTAATCATTGTGAGAATCTCAGCTCTCTTTGTGTTTGTTTAGCTTTTCTTTCAAGCTGCAAGTTATCCAAATTGAAGAGTGGGATTCTTTGGTTAGATGCCCCACTTCTTCAACCATTTGAAGAGCAAAGAGCACACTAATTCCTTACTTTAAAAAAAATCTGCATTTTTCTTTGTCTTTATTTGCATCTTCAAGTCTATTTAAATCTCCATTTTATAATTTATTTGAAGCCATTGATTCTATAATTTTTATTACATATCTTGAGCAAATTTTTACACTTGTATGCAAGGTGTCCCAAAGTGATTTTGGGCATCTTTTACCACTTTTTGCTTGCTGTTTTTTTTGCAGGTTTAGGGTTTTACAAGGAGAAACTTTGCCAAAATTTGGGCAGAAAATAGTGCAAAGAACCCCCAAGGGTCACCACTTCAAAACCCATTGCCTCAACGAGGTCAAATCCTCATTCTCTTTCTCATTTTTCCTTGTCTAAAGGTGCTGAAACTTTTGTCATTGTGACAAATCCAAGAGAGTCTCTTGGACTTGATTCTTTGTTTGATTTTCAAAGTTATATTTGAGGTATATATTTTGGCCATCCCTTGCATGTAAAGGAGGTAGGGCTTGCCCATCCTTGCATTGCAAAGTGAAGAGGCTTGTTATTTTCCATTATTTACTTTCAATTGTTTGCCCTATCTCTTCTTTAGGAAGAGGGTTGTGTGGCTAGGTTAGCATTTGTTATTTTTTGAAATTTGTCATCCATTGCATGCAAAGGAAGTTGGGCTTGCCCACTCTTGCATAGCAATTAAAGAAGGGCTTGGGTAATTAGTTTTCATATACGCAAGTTTATTTTTTGCCCCATCCTTTCCATTTGGAAAGTGGATTGAGTGGCTAGGATAAGTTTGTTATTTAACTTTATTTTATTTTTTTGTCCACACCTTGTAAGTGATTTGGCTTTGTCATCCTTGCAATATTGTGTTGGCTAGTGTAGTTAAATCTCTTTAAAGTTTTTTTAATTCTTTTTTTAAGTAAATGAACATTGCCCCAATCTTCACCCCGTATTCACTCCCCTTGCTGGTTGGTCCGACCTTGGGTAACAAGAAAGGGAGAAGATTTGAGTTAGCTAGATTAATAGGCACCCAACTTTTATCTTTATAAGAAATTGAGAAAATAAAGGTTGGCCTATGGAGCTAGAGTGGTAGAGGTTGTTGGGAGCCTCGTGGCACTTAGTGTCTAGCTGTTGAGCGCCCAACAATATTTGGGGATTGACCTATGGAGCTAGAAGGGAAACTTATGTTCTCTTGTTGAACACCCAACAATCTCTCTTAAATCGTAAGAGATAAGTGTTAGGGGTAGACACATTAGATAGGTTGTACTTTTATTGTTTCACACATTAATTCCCCTAAGTTCCAGTGAGACCTAAAATGAACTAAAACTTACAGGACCACTTGCAAAACACTACAATCTCTTGTTTCATTCAACATTTTGCTTTCAAAGCATTTTCAATTCAAGTTATTTACAATCTCAGTTCAAGTTACATTTCATGGTTACATTTCATTTAATGCAAGTTGAGTTATGTTAATGAGCAATTTATTGTATTGAATGACCTAAGGATTTTAGAAGCATTTCATTGCAAATTCTTGTCTATCTTGTATTTTTACATTATTGTGTATTGTATTTTCAAAAGCCCAATAGAATAGGCATCGGAATTGAATAATTTCTTCTGTCTTTTTTGTAATTGCATTTGATTTAATTTGAAAGCAAGGTGTTTTTGTCATTGAAAACTATTGCATCTCTACATGGTTACTTGTCATAAAACTTAACTTAAACCTTAATAAATTATAACTCCCGATTTAAATCTTTAAAAAACTAAGTACGGACTACCCCCCTTAACCTTCAGGGAGTTGGGTCTAAACAAAGGAGTTAGGAATCAAGGTGACATTGGGTTCTAAATTCAGAGTTGCCATCAAGAACACACCTAGCGGTTGGGAGACTTTTCTGTGTTTAAGTGTGTTTTAGGCGACAACAATAGCATCGTCTCTTTTCCGTTGCTTCCCTTCTTGAAATGGGTTGTTTGTCGGAAGATCCTCCTCCACTGAAAGTGTATGGCTGCTTTGCAGTAGACCTTTTCCTTCAAATATATATATGGTGTTAATAAAATATACTTGTGATATAAACATGTCACTGGCATTAAGTGCTACATGGAGTTGCATTAAAAGATAACAATATCCATAATATAAAAGAGTGGCATGATATTGTCTTTAAATCTTATACCGGTAGTGTCAACAATCTTTTTTCAATTCTTCTCTACGTTGAGAACTGATCAAAAGGGGAGGTTTCAATTAAAGTCCCAAATTAAAGAAAAAATGGTTGCATCTTTTGTTTACTTGAGTAATCTTTATTTGAAATGAAACCGATATACACATCAGTGCTAGGTAGGCTTCTATTGCCTTTCCCTATTCCGTTGAGCGTTTGGTGTTTTTGTTTTACACGGTTAGGGGTTGCAGTTGTTGTTGTTCCCCATAATTGCATGTATATATGGTGGTTTTTGGTGGCATTGCTGCCCGTGGGGAGGGGGATTTTGACCCGCATAGTAGTTTTTCCCCACCGTCGTTGCCGTGCGACCCTGCGCATAGAAAATGAGGGGGTTTGGCGCAAACGACCGTTACACTGTCTGCGCCAAACCGCCCTGCGTGATGATGATGGGTAGGAGTAGGTTTCCGCCACTTTTCTCCATAAGGTTTGGGCTGTTTGTCCCGCTTGGTGCTGCCCGTATCTTTAAAACCCCGCCCTTTTGCCTATGCAATCCCGTGCAACCAAATTCGTGCTCAGTTTCGAACCCGAGCTGGGGAAGAGGGTGCACCACGACACATAGTTATTGACCGTAGTTTTGCACAGACGGGTTTTCTTTGATCAAGCGCACCATAGAAACTCGCATAAAGCTCCTGTGTTCCCGCGCAATGATTTGATAATGGCACCCACAGAGAGTGGAAGTTTTAGTCGTGTTAATGTAGATCTTTTCTGCTCGATTATGTTGTTTTCCATCATGCTTGATATAAACAAAGTCATTGAATAATGCGCATTGTGTTTCAATAACTCTGTTAGTTATGCCATTTCAGCCTAGGTACACGCATATTTTAGCTTCATTAACTAGCTGCTGTCATGGTACACATAGAAGGAGTAAAACGATGCACAGTGTCATATAAATGTTTGCAACTTGAATTGCTTAATGTTACAATGTTATATATGGCAGGAAGAATTCGAATCCACAATGTCAAAGAGGCAAAGGAAGAAGGCCCCGATGGTCGAGGAAGAGCCTGAAGTAGAAACTGTTACCAAAACTGAATACATATACGAGGACCCTCAGTGTATTTCTGGCATTGAACCTGAATACCAATGGGGGGAAATATATAGATTGATCACACGCAAAGAGGTTCCTGACATGGGATTAGAAGAAGAGTCCTTATATACCAACATAGAAAGATCTTCACTGATGAAGATCGCCACCAGACTAGAATTGTTCCCGTGCTCTGAAGTAATCGGCTGGATTCTGCCCCGGGCAGATGTCACAACAATGATTCTGGAAAATGTTGAAAGACAGGGCTATGCTGCATATAGCTCTGGATATGTAGCGTTGGCTTACCACCTGCCAGAAGCCCAAGTGTTTTTATCTGATGATTGGCTGAACAACATCAGAATGGACCTGGTAGAGACACTTAAAATGATGTTGTTGCAGGGAAAACATTACAGATACAGACCGACGGGTGATTACGATACAACAAGCTTAAGGGCCCCCTATAGGTTCATAGCTTTGATGCTGAACAGGATTTTTGGGAGAGCCCATGGCAAGCTCTTCAAACTGGAATGGATACCCATCATTTTTTATGTTGCAACCCAGGGAACAATTTTCAACTGGGCCAGCATTGTCTCAAATAGTCTTTCAACTTGCATGGCCTCGGCTTTGGGAGGAGTGCACCAAAAAAGATCGGAATTCTATACGAGTTCCATACTCATCGATTGCATATTATGCAATCAGCATTTCCCCAGACTTAGGTGCATCTGGGATAGGGAAAGAATGTCTGTCTATGCTGCCTATAAACCGCTGTGGGCACACAAATATCACAGCCATTATCGAGAAGTATGTGAACACTTTATCATGCCCTTATACACACTCATTTTCCTGAAAGAGTGTGATTGTATGTCAGAGGAGGCACTGCAAGAAATAGAGGAGTATGCAGACTACTATTTGACTGAAAATGGTCTGTACTTCAGGAGAATGTTTGGAGGTTCGATAGCACCTTCCCTGCTGCCCAAATACACAACTGATTACATTATCCACAAGGAGGCAGTCAGACAAGTGTTCCTGGATGGAATAGGCAGCTTTCTGTTTGAGCATAAGAAGACTGCATACCCTCCTTTGCCCTTCAAGTTGGGAAGTTACAGGTTCACTAAGGTGAAGAAAGCTGATGAATTCGTAGAAGAATTAGAAAGCTTTCATTTTGGCAAGATGCCATTTCATCGAAATGACTCCCAAGGTAAAGTAGTTGGGCACTGCAAGGAAAACAATGTACATTTCGAGTACACCCATCATTGGGATAGGGAATAATCTGTCTTCTGCAATGCTCAGAATATGACAGCCTTGAGGAGGAGGTTCAAAAAGAAGATAACCACCAAAGGTGGGAAGGGAGACGAGCAAGCAAAGGCTGAAGAAGAAGCCAAGAGAAGAAATGAAGAAGCCCAAAGGTTGGCACGAGAAGCTGCGGGATGGCTACATACAGAAGAAGAAGAGAAAAGAAAAGCTGCTCAAGAAGCAGCTGAGAAAGCAGAAGAAGCAGCTAGGAAAGAGGAAGAAGAAAATAAAAGGAAGCTAGATGAGGAGCTACAAAGGCAGGAAGCAGAGAGGCTGAAGCTGACATAGACCCAGACCGAACAGTCAGCCTCTGATACAGCTGGAGGACAGAACCAAGACATAGAAAACCCCGTGGTTTCGGGCCCACAAGTACTTGCTAGCACACCTATGGTCCCCACTCTCAAGCTGGTCCCCTTTGTGCAGAAAAAAGGGGAAGAGATCCCTGATTTCAACACTATTTTCTATGACAGGGCAACAAAAAGAATAGTGAAGAGAACAGAGAGGAAGATTGAAACAGGAAGTCTACCAGGTAAAATGATAACAAATACCCCTGTTGTAGTTGGGATAGACCGGGACCCAAGACTCACCCTGAGAGCAGGAGCTGCCATGATCCACGCCTCAGAAGATAATATGGACAAGGTAATGACTGACTTAGAACAGTCCAAAAAATCCTCTGCTCAATTGAAAGATACCTTGAGGAAAGAGAGAGAGAAGAAAGCAATAGGCTTAAGAGGAAGTATGAAGATATGAAAGAAGAAATGAGGGTTTCAAAGAATGAACTGCAGCTCCTCCAGGTGGAGAAACAAGTAAGGGAAACCACACAGGAATGCCTGGAGAAAATACAGAAAGAATATCAAGAGCTTAAGATGGAGAAGGAACAACTGCGAGAAAAAGTAGAAGAGCTAGAAGAGCAGCAAAAGATCATCGTGGAGGCCAATGAGCTGCACACCTAAGAACATGAAAAGAAACATCAAGAGCAGGTCACTTCCCTAACAACTGCTCTAGAAGTAGCAAGGGAACAGCAGGTCAGTCTACAACCCTTCAAGGAGCATGTGTTGGCCCAAAAGGCCAAGATGCTGCAGCTACAGACTGCTGTTGAAGAGGAGAGATGTAAGGTGCTGCAGATAGATGGCCGATTGGAGGAAATCTTGGAAACCTCCTCTTACTTTGTGGACAGATCTTAGGACGTCCTTGAAGTCCTGACTGCAAGAATGGCGAGGCTTGAAAACAATGAAGAAACTCCAGCAGAGCTGCCATCAAAAGATAAACAGGCCCTCAAGTGGGATTATGACTTAATAGAATTTGCTATTAACACCGCAGAGGATTTCAAGAAAGCAGTCAAGAAGACGAAGGGAACCTGCACGGAATTTTTCAGAAGGATCCTTATTACATACAACCGGTGCCAGATAGAGGCTGAACAGAGGCTGGATGATTTCCCAGACCACAATTCATTTGTGGAAATATTGCAGAAGAGACATCAAGAGGAAGAAGCAAGAACGCAACACATTAAGGCCATTGATAACCAGATTCAGAGGAACGAAGTAGGCCATTCAGCCGTTAGTGTGCAGCTTCCGGAGGACCAGCTTCGGTTGAGCACAGCCAGAGTTGAGGCTATAAAGAACCAGGCTGCAAAATTTGAAATCAACATTCAGTTTTTGGAGCCTTGTGCCGTTGAAGGTATCGCTGCTGAAGCTTCGGCGTGGAAGAAGTTTCTAGACAACCAAGTGGGACCCTCCTCGTGAAGGATTGGTCATTTTGTAATTGGCAATTTTTTGTAAAAAACATTTGAGAAAAGTAAAACGTTGGGAAACGAAGAGTTGGGAAGCCCAAAGGTTACTTTGGGCAGCCCAACCGTCTCACCCTTTTGTATAAATGTAGAAAGCTTAGAAGATAAAGGGGCTTTTTCCCAGTTAGATTAGAAAGCGATATTGTAAGAAGAACTATTTCTCTTTGCAATAAAGAAATATGGTTTGCCT
This sequence comes from Pseudotsuga menziesii, assembly GCA_001517045.1. Lineage (NCBI taxonomy): Eukaryota > Viridiplantae > Streptophyta > Pinopsida > Pinales > Pinaceae > Pseudotsuga > Pseudotsuga menziesii. Next base: position 287,695 of record LPNX010147347.1, read on the forward strand.
TTTGGAGAAAGATTGGTGGAGTTTCCAAATGTTATGCTGTGGATGGCTGAAAGATGAACTATTTTGTTTTCCAGCTTTTGTCCATTAACCGTGAGATCGTTCTAACTCTCTGAACCTAAGTTCTTGTTTAAATGATTTCTGGTTTATTTTGTGGAATTACCACCGTGAGTAATGTATGCTGTTTATGAAACAATTAGCTATCTGATTGTTGAAATATCTTTAATCATTCACGTGTTGTATGTAGGAATATCAGCTATCTGTGATTTCTGTTTATAATACGTGAACAATACACATTACTCATAAATAAATTACAACTTGGTTCCCTGGGGATAGATAGATAAATAGATAGCTAGTTTACTTCATTCTTGCATAAGTGATTCAGATGCTGGTGAGCCTAAGATGAGAGGTAAGAACCTGCGCATCACATTGTGACTGCTCCCGCATCCTTCACCACCCGGCATGGTTGATTAGGCATTTGCATCTCATACATTAAGTCAAAAATACAAAATACACGGTGGACCGGGCCGCAACCGGTAAAACCTTTTGTTTTGTTACTTGACCTACGGTAGCCGGACCGCAAACCGGACGGATTCCCCATACCAAACAGTCACGGGCTAGTTGGGAACGTTGACTGGGGAGAATCCCTTGCTGTTGTTGCCTGCGAATTTCCAGGCCTCAACAGTTCTGGCGCTAGAAGGAGGGCCGCCAGTGCATGGCTAGCCGTGGAAACTTATTTTCCCAAGAGTACCCCACCAGCAGATATTTTGAAGCTCTCACCCTGACCAAAGTAGACGTACCAGTTTGTTCTACCATCGAAGCAGGTAAACCTGGTTTCATACTACAGTGCTCTGTGCTCAGACTCCTGTTCTTATACCTGTGCCTATGGCTGGTGTGATTGTGAATCAGCCCAACCCATTGCCTGCTTGGAGAGCTAGATCCCCTTTGAACCTTACACCTCCTTTGCATAACCTCCCGCAAGCGTTTGACAAGCTGTTGCCTAAGTTTGACCCCGAAGAAATGATTGCTGTAGATGACCACCTGCAAAGCTTTTATCTAGCATTAGAAGGGCTAAGGGCCGGGGAGTATGAAGATGTGGTCTGTAGACTGTTCCCACACACCCTGAAAGGAGCAGCAGCATCCTGGTATTTCGGCTTGCCTGCAAAATCTATTCCTGATTGGACACCTTCGAAAGGGTTTTTAGAAGTAAATACACAGCCCAAAAGACACATGCCTCGCTAATGAAAGGTCTTGGTTTGTTAAAAAAAGAGAAAGATGAGAAGGTTCATCATTTCACTCAAAGATTTTCAACATACTTAAAGAACTTTTCTTACGCTGACAAACCCTCAGCCAAGGTTTTAATTGAATATTATACCTCTGCCCTTGGACCTGAGTTAGCTATGTTTGCAAAAATGAAAGCCAAACCTACATTGGCAGAGACCTATGAAGAGGCAGAAAGGGTAGAAGCTGAAAGGGAGAGTATAGAAGATTATCCTGATCTACCAGAAGAAAAGACTACCCGAAGAAGAACCCTATTGCTGTCTGAACCTAAAGAGGAGCAAGCACATGATTATCAGAGATTGATGAAAATGATGCAGAAACTATCCAACCGAATAATAGATTTGGAGAAAGAACGAGAAGCTCAGAAAACTTATAAACCCCACTACCCAAAAAGGGAGGATAACAACCAATGGCAAGTTCCTCCACCAAATTTGGCATCAATGAACATAACAGAAGTAGGGGGGGATAATTTTTGTACTTTTCACCAACAACCTCATTCTGAAAAGAAGTGTCCTCAATGGCTAAATTCAATAACATTGGTGATGAATAAGCTGTTGGACCCTAAACTGACTAGAGACAACGGTAAGGAGGAAACGACAAACCAGACCATAGAGAAACAAGATACTGATACCATGTTTTCATGGAAAGGTGTTTCGCTTTTTGACACTCAAGAGAGCACTCTCAAATCTCAATGCACACCTACAGCAACAAAAGATAAGAACCTAACAATTAAGGACAATGAAATAATTTCGAAGGTTAAAAATTTGCAGGAGAATGTCAAGAGACAGGTAGAAGTGAATGTTGAAGACAAAACACCTGAAGCCACTACCCTCGACCAGGAGGCAGAGCCGATTAATGAGACTGTCAAACCTGTGAAAGATGTTGAGGAAGGAAGCGCTGAAAAAGTTAAGGAAGTTAAAGAGGAGATACCCACTGAAAACCAACCTGTGGAAGAAAAGATCGAATCAACTGGGGAAAAGAAAACTAGCACCCCATCTTTCCTTTTAACTCTGGAAATTTTCAACCATAAGGTGCATAATTGTCTGGTGGACTCTGGATCATCGGTGAATGTCATGCCTCTTGCAATTTGCAAAAAAATTAATGGGCAGCCAAAACCTACTGATTGGGACGTCACTCAACTAGACAAGACCAGTGTCAAAGTAGTGGGGGAGATGAAGAATGTTTTGATTCGATTGTCTGCAAATAAAAAGATATGTCAATACCTTGACATTGTAGTAGCAGACATACCTGATGGCTATGGATTGATCTTGAATCGAGATTGGTCGGCAATACTAGATGGGTACTTTGCTTCAGACTGGTCACACTTGTGGTTGCCTCAGAAGGGTAGCCCAAACCTGATTAAGGTTTTGAGAGAACCCTACATGAAGCACAATGTTACTGGGCTGGAAGAGGGTAATGAATCTGCTGATTCTGTCCTGGGAAATTATCTGATTGCGCTTAAGTTGAGACATCTTGCTTCAAGAAAGGCCGGTTCTATGATTAACACTCACCCTGAGCTCCTTCAATTTCCTCAGGGTGAAAGGGATGACTGTAGGATAGTAGACATGTGTTCAATTTCAAAAATAGCAGAGCTAGACCATGGTTAAATATCTCATGTCTATAATCCAGCCCACCCTCCAGCTCCCTAAGATTAAAGATTTTAGGAGTGGGCAGTACATAAATAAATTGATTTGTTCTCTTTTGCTTTGGTGCTATTTTCTTTCTTTGATACTTTGATGTTGTTTTCTTTTGATTATTTAGTTTGATGCTATTTTATTTTATTGCTTTGTTAGTTGTTCTTGTGGTTTTGGATAAAGAGACAAACTTTTGGTTGCAATGGAAACATCAGGGTTCTTAATTAACTGAAATCTTGAGCGAAAGACTGTGCTTTAAAAACATAGAATGTCTTCTAGTAGCAATGTTCCTAAATGGCCATGCATTCATTAAAGTCTTACTTAACCCCTGTAAATAACTCAGAAGTAAAAGAGGTCTGGAATACTATTTCGAGGCTCCATCCATTTCACATCTTAAATGTCCAAAGGGGTGACAGCAAAGGACCCTCGGAAAGGAAGCAGGGTAAACAGTATATCATATATAAATGATCCCATGCCATAATTTCAGAAAAGCTAAAAGATATCAAGAGTCAAAACTCCTTAAAAAGAAACAATTCATATCAAAGCAAAGCTTAAAAAGCATGAATCTCAAAATTGCCAAAAGTTCCTCTCCGTCCGTGAGATGAAAAGCCAATTCCTCTCTCACACAAAAGGGCACTATGGGATAGAGGAGCCTGAATAAAATTTAGAAAGAAAGGCAAATGGAGGACTCACAAGAACTAAAGTTCAAATGGCACAAAAGTGCAATTGGCATGGGAATGAGGAACAAAAGGATAATGCTGTTTACTATCTGTTACAATCCTGTGGTGTCCAAGCCTGAAACTACCTAAGGACAGGTAAAATAAACCTCATTTATTAGGCCTCGAAAGAGTTATTTAGACTTGCAATATTTCTGATGTTACCATTTCCCAAAGAATGGACTGCTTCTCAATGATTTAAATGCATAGGTTGGCCAGCCTGGGGATACAAGCATCTAGAAGATTTCAACTTTATTCGAACAGTCTTGCGCTGGGAAGGTGTTAATTCAGAGATCTAAGGTTCACCAGGTAGTCGCCAATTGTTGCAGCTGCAACAATTTCCCAAAATTCCAAAAAAATTTAGGACCCTACTTTTGCTTGGATTAGTTCGATCTTCTTCTTTGAGTTGGTCTAATAAAGATTTCTCAGAATGATTGAATTGATTTACCTCTTGCACTTGAAATAATCCACTGTTTGATTAAGCTTTATCGCTGTCCTTGAATTCATTTTTAGCATATTCCAATCGGAATTTTATTTGGTTGAGGCTTCCGCTGTTGCGGATGGACATTCGGTTTTGGCTTCGTTACTTTTCTCCGTTACGGTTCGTTTTACATCGGATGACTTTTGGTTTTGCATCGAAACTTTTTGTCTTTTCTTTCTCCGCCGTTGCGGAAGGTGTTTGTTTTTTCCGCCCGCCGTTGCGGAGGGATAATCGATATTGATTCCAACTTCCTTTCCGATTTATTTGTTTTTACATCGGCTGCTTTTGTGTTTTGGCATCGGAACTTGTATCACTTTTCCTTCCGCCGTTGCGGACGGCTAAGCACAATCTCTCCCGATAACTGTTTGGTTTTGCTCCCGCTTTTAGAGTTTCGGATGTCTAAGTCGTTTGAACCTCGCCGTTGCGGAAGGGCGTGCCTTTTGGGCTTCCGCCGTTGCGGCTGCCGAAAGCATTAGCTTCTCCAATCCTCTAAGGTCCCCGCTTCCGATTGTGAACTCATTTTGCGGAGCGGTTTATCCTTTGTTCTTCTGCCCTTGCGGCTGCGGGAAGCCTTTTCCTTCCGGCCGTATAAGTCGTATTGAATCCCGCCATTGCGGAAGGCCGCATCTTTTGTGGCTCCGCCGTTGCAGCTTCCAAAACTCTAAGCTCTCCAAAGCTTGTAGTGTTGTTGCTTCCGACTTAAGTCCTGACGTTGCGGACGGTTGTACGCTTTGCGGTTCCGCCGTTGCGCATGAAAGAAACACTAACCCTTCCAATGTGGAGTCGTTTCGCTTCCGATTCAGATTTTACCCGTTGCGGATCGATTTACCCTCCGCGACTCTGCCGTTGCGGCTCTAGTTCCACTTTGGTCCCGACGAATAGTCTACCGAGGTTCCAATATGCATGTCTCCGCGGATGGCTTGGCGCTTTGGCCGTCCGCTATTGCGGAAGGAAGTTTGCTTTCAGCTTCCGATCCAAAAGTGGTCCGCCATCCGATTTGTTACCCGCCGCGAGAGTTTGACCGTATGTATATATACGGGGTCGAGGGGTTTATTATTCTATTGTTATTTTTTCAACTGCCGTGCTCTGTCGCTATCGTGCTGTCGATCGCTCGAACGTGTCCGAACCCTATTGCCGGTACCCGCGTCCAAGTGGCAACTGTGGAAGCCTGACTGTCTTCGTCCCACCACACACGCAGGTTACACATCAGTGCTAGGCAGGCTTCTATTGCCTTTCCCCGTTCCGTTGAGCATTTGGTGTTTTTGTTTTACACGGTTAGGGGTTGCAGTTGTTGTCGTTCCCCATAATTGCATGTATATATGGTGGTTCTTGGTGGCATTGCTGCCCGTGGGGAGGGGGATTTTGACCCGCATAGTAGTTTTTCCCCACCGCCGTTGCCGTGCGACCCTGCGCATAGAGAATGAGGGGGTTTGGCGCAAACGGCCGTTACGTTGTCTGCGCCAAACCGCCCTGCGTGATGATGATGGGTAGGAGTAGGTTTCCGCCACTTTTCTCCATAAGGTTTGGGCTGTTTGTCCCGCTTGGTGCCGCCCGTATCTTTAAAACCCCGCCCTTTTGCCTACGCAGTCCCGCACAACCAAATTCGTGCTCAGTTTCAAACCTAGGCTGGGGAAGAGGGTGCACCACGACACATAGTTATTGACCGTAGTTTTGCACAGACGGGTTTTCTTTGATCAAGCGCACCATAGAAACTCGCATAAAGCTCCTGTGTTCCCGCGCAGTGATTTGATAATGGCACCCGCAGAGAGCGGAAGTTTTAGTCGTGTTAATGTAGATGTTTTCTGCTCGATTATGTTGTTTTCCATCATGCTTGATATAAACAAAGTCATTGAATAATGCACATTGTGTTTCAATAGCTCTGTTAGTTAGGCCATTTCAGCCTAGGAACACGCATATTTTAGCTTCATTAACTAGCTGCTGTCATGGTACACATAGGAGTAAAACGCTACACAGTGTCATATAAATGTTTGCAACTTGAATTGCTTAATGTTACAATGTTATATATGGCAGGAAGAATTCGAATCCACAATGTCAAAAAGGCAAAGGAAGAAGGCCCCGGTGGTCGAGGAAGAGCCTGAAGTAGAAACTGTTACCAAAATTGAATACATATATGAGGACACTCGGTGTATTTCTGGCGTTGAACCTGAATACCAATGGGGGGAAATATATAGATTGATCACACGCAGAGAGGTTCTTGACATGGGATTAGAAGAAGAGTCCTTATATGCCAACATAGAAAGATCTTCACTGATGAAGATCGCCACCAGACCAAAATTGTTCCCGTGCTCTGAAGTAATCGGCTGGATTCTGCCCCGGGCAGATGTCACAACAATGATTCTGGAAAATGTTGAAAGACAGGGCTATGCTGCATATAGCCCTAGATATGTAGTGTTGGCTTACCACCTGCTAGAAGCCCAAGTGTTTTTATCTGATGATTGGCTGAACAACATCAGAATGGACCTGGTAGAGACACTTAAAAGGATGCTGTTGCAGGGAAAACATTACAGATACAAACCGACGGGTGATTACGATACAACAAGCTTAAGGACCCCCTATAGGTTCATAGCTTTGATGCTGAACAAGATTTTTGGGAGAGCCCATGGCAGGCTCTTCAAACTGGAATGGATACCCATCATTTTTTATGTTGCAACCCAGGGAACAATTTTCAACTGGGCCAGCATTGTCTCAAATAGTCTTTCAGCTTGCATGGCCTCGGCTTTGGGAGGAGTGCACAAAAAAAGATCGGAATTCTATATGAGTTCCATACTCATCGATTGCATATTATGCAATCATCCTTTCCCCAGACTCAGGTGCATCTGGGATAGGGAAAGAATGCCTGTCTATGCTGCCTATAAACCGTTGTGGGCACACAAATATCACAGCCATTATCGAGAAGTATGTGAATACTTTATCATGCCCTTATACACACTCATTTTCCTGAAGGAGTGTGATTGTATGTCAGAGGAGGCACTGCAAGTAATAGAGGAGTATGCAGACTACTATTTGACTGAAAATGGTCTGTACTTCAGGATGTTTGGAGGTTCAAGAGCACCTTCCCTGCTGCCCAAATACGCAACTGATTACAATATCCACAAGGAGGCAGTCAGACAAGTGTTCCTGGATGGAATAGGCAGCTTTCTGTTTGAGCATAAGAAGACTGCATACCCTCCTTTACCCCTTCAAGTTGGGAAGTTACAGGTTCACTAAGGTGAAGAAAGCTGATGAATTCGTAGAAGAATTAGAAAGTTTTCATTTTGGCGAGATGCCATTCCATCGAAATGACTCCCAAGGTAAAGTAGCTGGGCACTGCAAGGAAAACAATGTACATTTCGAGTACACCCATCATTGGGATAGGGAAGAATCTGTCTTCCGCAATGCTCAGAATATGACAGCCTTGAGGAGGAGGTTCAAAAAGAAGATAACCACCAAAGGTGGGAAGGGAGACGAGCAAGCAAAGGCTGAAGAAGAAGCCAAGAGAAGAAATGAAGAAGCCCAAAGGTTGGCAGGAGAAGCTGCGGGATGGCTACATACAGAAGAAGAAGAGAAAAGAAAAGCTGCTCAGGAAGCAGCTGAGAAAGCAGAAGAAGCAGCTAGGAAAGAGGAAGAAGAAAAGAAAAGGAAGCTAGATGAGGAGCTACAAAGGTAGGAAGCAGAGAGGCTGAAGCTGACATAGACCCAGACCGAACAGTCAGCCTCTGATACAGCTGGAGGACAGAACCAAGACATAGAAAACCCCGTGGTTCCAAGCCCACAAGTACCTGCTAGCACACCTATGGTCCCCACTCTCAAGCTGGTCCCCTTTGTGCAGAAAAAAGGGGAAGAGATCCCTAATTTCAACACTATTTTCTATGACAGGGCAACAAAAAGAATAGTGAAGAGAACAGAGAGGAAGATTGAAACAGGAAGTCTACCAGGTAAAATGATAACAGATACCCCTATTGTAGTTGGGACAGACCGGGACCCAAGACTCACCCTGAGAGCAGGAGCTGCCATGATCCACGCCTCAGAAGATAATATGGACAAGGTAATGACTGACTTAGAACAGTCCAAAAAATCCTCTGCTCAATTGAAAGATACCTTGAGGAAAGAGAGAGAGAAGAAAGCAATAGGCTTAAGAGGAAGTATGAAGATATGAAAGAAGAAATGAGGGTTTCAAAGAATGAACTGCAGCTCCTCCAGGTGGAGAAACAAGTAAGGGAAACCACACAGGAATGCCTGGAGAAAATACAGAAAGAATATCAAGAGCTTAAGATGGAGAAGGAACAACTGCGAGAAAAAGTAGAAGAGCTAGAAGAGCAGCAAAAGATCATCGTGGAGGCCAATGAGCTGCACACCCAAGAACAGGAAAATAAACATCAAGAGCAGGTCACCTCCCTAACAACTGCTCTAGAAGTAGCAAGGGAACAACAGGTCAGTCTACAACCCTTCAAGGAGCATGTGTTGGCCCAAAAGGCCAAGATGCTGCAGCTACAGACTGCTGTTGAAGATGAGAGATGTAAAGTGCTGCAGATAGATGGCCGATTGGAGGAAATCTTGGAAACCTCCTCTTACTTTGTGGACAGATCTCAGGACGTCCTTGAAGTCCTGACTGCAAGAATGGCGAGGCTTGAAAACAATGAAGAAACTCCAGCAGAGCTGCCATCAAAAGATAAACAAGCCCTCAAGCGGGATTATGACTTAATAGAATTTGCTATTAACACCGCAGAGGATTTCAAGAAAGCAGTCAAGAAGACGAAGGGAACCTGCACGGAATTTTTCAGAAGGATCCTTGTTACATACAACCGGTGCCAGATAGAGGTCGAGCAGAGGCTGGATGATTTCCCAGACCACAATTCATTTGTGGAAATATTGCATAAGAGACATCAGGAGGAAGAAGCAAGAACACAACACATTAAGGCCATTGATAACCAGATTCTGAGGAATGAAGTAGGCCATTCAGCCGTTAGTGTGCAGCTTCTGGAGGACCAGCTTCGGTTGAGCACAGCCAAAGTTGAGGCTATAAAGAACCAGGCTGCAAAATTTGAAATCAACATTCAGTTTTTGGAGCCTTGTGCCTTTGAAGGTATCGCTGCTAAAGCTTCGGCGTGGAAGAAGTTTCTAGACAGCTAAGTGGGACCCTCCTCGTGAAGGATTGGTCATTTTGTAATTGGTAATTTTTTGTAAAAAACATTTGAGAAAAGTAAAACGTTGGGAAACAAAGAGTTGGGAAGCCCAAAGGTTACTTTGGGCAACTCAACCGTCTCACCAACCTAAGTTCTTGTTTAAATGATTTCTAGTTTATTTTGTGGGATTACCACCGTGAGTAATGTATGCTGTTTATGAAACAATTAGCTATCTGATTGTTGAAATATCTTTAATCATTCATGTGTTGTATGTAGGAATATCAGCTATCTGTGATTTCTGTTTATAATACGTGAACAATACACATTACTCATAAATAAATTACAACTTGGCTCCCCGGGGATAGATAGATAAATAGATAGCTAGTTTACTTCATTCTTGCATAAGTGATTCAGATGCTGGTGAGCCTAAGACGAGAGGTAAGAACCTGCGCATCACATTGTGACTGCTCCCGCATCTTTCACCACCCTGCATGGTTAAGTAGGCATTTGCATCTCATACATTAAGTCAAAAATACAAAATACACGGTGGACCGGGCCGCAACCGGTAAAACCTTTTGTTTTGTTACTTGACCTACGGTAGCCGGACCGCAAACCGGACCGATTCCCCATACCAAACAGTCACGGGCTAGTTGGGAACGTTGACTGGGGAGAATCCCTTGCTGTTGTTGCCTGCGAATTTCCAGGCCTCAACAGAGAGAATCGATGGCTTCCTGATGAGTTTGGGCTCTACCAAGAGTAAAGCAGATTCCAACCTCGACTATAAGGTTGAGAATGATGGACTTATGATATTACTACTATATGTGGATGATCTATTCTTAACAGGTGTGGATAATCCCATCAGCGAATGCAAGAAGAAGCTCGTTGCAGAATATGAGATGAAAGACCTTGGAATAATGCACTATTTTCTAGGTCTTGAAATATGGCAGTATCCAGACGAGATTTTCCTAAACCAAGGAAAATATGCAGTTTAGATCATAAGGAGATTTGGGATGATGGATTGTAAGGCTATGACTACTCCAATGACAACAAAATTGAAGCTTTTGAATGACGATTCTTCAGAGATAGTGGATGTTACCTTATACAGACAAATTATTGGTTCACTAATGTATTTGTCCAATACGAGGCCAAATATATGTTTTGTTGTAAACACTCTAAGTCAATATATAGGGGAACCCAGATAGGTTCACCTAGTGGCAACAAAACATGTGATGAGGTACACGTTAGATTATGGTCTAAGATATGCATCAGATGGAGAGATCATACTACACGGATTTACAAATTCAGATTGGGCAAGAAATGTCAAAGATAGAAAGAGCACTTCATGATGTTGTTTCTGTTTGGAATCAGGCATGATCTCATGGTTCAATAGAAAGCAGTCCAGTATTGCACTTAACACAACAGATTGAATACATTACAGCATGTTCAGCCTATAGTGAAGCAGTATGGCTTTGCAGGATGTTGGCGGGATTATTTGATGCAGAGATAGATGTGACTGATATCCATTGCGATAATCAAAGTTGTATTAAGATGACATAAAACCTGGTGTTTCATGATAAGTCAAAACATATCGAAATTAGATAGCATTACATCCAGGATATGGTACAGAAGGCAGTTGTAAAGCTCAAGTATATCCCTACAGAGGAACAAGTGGCAGATGTGTTAACTAAGCCTCTATCTCGTTTAATGTTCGAGTACTTTCGAGGCAAGCTTGGTATAGTCCGAAAGGACCTCCCTCGAAATAGGGAGTAATGAAGACGTAGTAGGTTTCCTATTGTAGTGGTGTGGTAGTTCATCCTAGGGTAGAGTATTTATGGCTAGGCTTGTTTGGCCCGAAAGGATTAGTAAGCCAGACTAGGCCTATTGATCCTAGGGGGATTGGTATGTCTGGCTAGGCTTGTTTGGCCCAAAACGGTTAGTAAGCCAAACAAGGCTTGTTTGGTCCCTAGGGAGATCCACTTGTCTAATTGGGATTGTTTGGCCCAAGAGGGTCAGTATATCAAACAAACACCCAAGTGGATCTACCAAAGAACCCACCGTGATGTTGCCTCAAATGTCCTAAGGGCAAGATGATGAGATGTCATCACTCTGTGTTGTTACCAACATTTCTATGTTGATGAAGATGATGAAATGCCAACACTATGCATTGTTACCATCATTTCTATGTTGATGAAGATGATGAGATCGATTCCAGCATTTCTATGTTGATGATGATGGTGTTGCTTCAGTATTCCCATATTGATGGTTGATGAGGTTTGCTTCAATATTTCTTTACAAATTTTTACAAAGAATGATCTAGCATTTTTTTGTTGATGATGAAGCTTTAGCACTAACATGCTAATGCTGTTGTTGTTGTCTCTTTAGTATTTATATACTGATGTTGAAAGAGATGGTTCAGTATTCACAAACTAAAGTTGCAGATGATGATCAAGTATTCACATATTGATGTTGCAGATGATGATGCAGTATTCACATACTTATGTTGCAGATGAAGATCCAGTGTTCACATATTGATGTTGTAGATGATGATCCAATATTCACATATTGATTATTGCAAATGATGATGATGATCCAGTATCCACATACTGATATTCTAAAACTTCCTATGACATATAGAAACTCACCAGCTAGTTGTATAGTTGTTGTTGATGAAGAATACCTTCCCAATTAAGAGGGAGGTGTTAAAATAATGTAAGTTCGGAAGATATTATATTTGTATTATTGTCATTCCTCCATTCGGAGATGTCCCTGATGTAATTGGTCATATAAAAGTCATTGAAAGAATCAATATAAACCTCCAGATGTAAGTCGAGTCAATAGTACCCTTGGGTCATTATAATAAATATTATTTTGGTATCCAACTAGGCAAGTCGTCCCTGTCAATTAGACAAGTCGATCAAGTTAGGGTTTAGGTCAAGTCAAGAGTAAAATATAAATAGGGAGGCACCTCCTTCATTTGTACTCACTTGACTCAAGCAAGTTCACTAGAGAGAGGAGAAGTTGTCTTGGAGTTTTACACTGTTTTGGTTGAGTTCTATACTGAGGAAGTTTTACTGGGTTTTCTCCCCCACGAGGATTTCCTAGGATAAATCTTTGTGTTCTTTTGTGTGACTGTACTTGTTATTCTTTCAGTGATCCTGCTATTGCAAATTGTTTCAGAATATCATCTACGTAATCAAGAAAACTTAACAATCTTAAACACCACAATTGTAACAGTGATATCAAGTTCAACAACTACAACTATGACAACAGGATTTCGTACTTTGTTCCTCTAAATCTATGGAATGCAAACCCATTTGTATCACAAGGCTCGTTTTTCCAAACGTGCTAAAAGAAACAATACTCTCTCTCTTTGTCGTTATCAATAGATCATTTGATAGCATTTATAAACGGTAATAGAAAAGAAAGCAAAGATCTCTACACCTGCTGGGAAGCAAAAGCCAACAAATGTTGAAGCTCGACACAAACACAGAATTTATGATGCAAAGTTTAGACCATACCCGACATCTACGGATCGTGCTAGCTGATTGCAGTTTGGTATATTATTTCCTTCATGTCTTGCGTTAAGAAGATCAACCTTCCTGTTATTCCAAAGGAATCAGAGAAAGCTCACACACGCACGGAAAATCTCGACTAACTTCCCCACTTCCGTGGATGGTAGGTCGAGCAAACCGTCAGCCAAACATCCAAGCCAAAACATGTCTCAACTGAATTAAACCCACGTGGATGGAATGAAATCCATCTAGCGTAGCCCCACCAAAGTACGGTGAAATCCAAGCCTAACCAAGCCAAACTGAGCTCTGAGCTCTGATACCACTTTGACTAAGTGTCTTCAAACACACAATTTTTATTAATGAAGAAAAAAACAATTACAACACATAGACTTGAGGACTAAGGGCCAAAATCTAGCTCACCTGAAATAAAAGAAGAATTTAAATAACCCAAAAACTAATAACTAAAAATATATACAAGATGGATTTAAATAACTAAAAATACAATTACTAAAATTAACTTAGACACCTCACATAATCAAGTGAGTATGTAAGTGTCCTTCTTTACTAAAACATTTATCAAGCTAATGTCCTAAACTAAGCATTATGGATCCTAATTTCTAACATGTTAATTCTGTTTCTTGCCAACAACTCAAAGAAGAGAACACTTCTGTGACAGACCCTCTGTTTCTTGCCCACATCGCAAAGAAGAGAACACTTCTGTGACAGACCCTCTCAGATGTACAAAGCACTGTAGATGTTGTACTTAAAAACTCAAAATTATAAAAAAAAATAACAGCAAAAAACATATACAGATAGTTAAAACCCTACAAGACTGAAAACAACAGTGGTTCCCACTGATGTTACATGATCTGTCAGTATTTGGTGTGGTTGCAGCACTTATCGCAAAATAAAAATAAAAAAACAAGGATTCAAAACCCTGACCATAACTTTTTATGAATATATACTTAAAATTTTAAGTTTATATTGAAAATTTGAAATATTTTAAAGCAAAATATGAAATATCGCAAGCCTCTCCAAAGCAAGTGGTATTGGATCCCATTTGTCCATCTTCATTCTCATACCATAACTCAAAAACTTTAAAAAATCATCCTTGTTGTTTTTTGTAACTTATTTCCTGCTGTAAAATATCTTCCTTAATCTACCTGCAGTGGAAAACTTGCTTTAAACGAATAACACATACAAGTGGGAAACCCCTGTATATATCAATGAAGTAGGTGTAGATACAAGTGGGAAACCCCTGTATATATCAATGAAGTGGGTGTAGATAGGTGATGAATTAATGCGAGTCAGATAAGAGTTATTGACCTAGTTCCAACATATTAGTACTTTAAAAGTGGGTATCACCATATTTTTGCTAGATCATAGCTTGGATACCTGTATTTTCTATCATTGAAATACAGATCGCTGGCATGTCGGTCATTGCTGTATCTGTATATCAGATAAATCTTTTGCATACAAGGCCTTATGACCATGTATGAAACTTCTGGGTATGCATCCAATTTGACCTAGAGGTGCCGCATTGAAGATTTTTTCAGTTCAGTCCAACTTTCTCCGTTAGATTCTTCCATAATTATGGGGTTGCTGCAACACTGCAGCTCATCTTTTACGAATGATAAATTATTAGTCATCTTCCAAGTTCCAACAGAGTTGTTTGACTTCATGTATAGAGAAAGTATAAAAGCCAGTTTAAATGTAGTGAGTGATGCAGACATTACTTGTTCAGATGGTGGTGGTAGATGCTGAAAATTAGTCTCTTTCTGCAACTAAGGAGTTTTGATGCTTACATTAGCACAAGTTTTCAGGAGTCGGAGTATGGATTGCATGTCATTTCTTCATTATTGGACAAGTTAATACCTATGCCCGTTGCTAGAGAAATGTTTTGAAGACAGCTTTTTTTTTAAGTTCAACCCAGGAAATGTTATGCTAAACACCAAATTCTAGGTAGGCTCGCATACATCTATGTTCTCAAAAATATATTTATAAAATCTTAACAGAGTATATATTATGTAAAGCATCAAATCCTTAACAGAGCATATATTTGGACGACACCGTGCAAGAACAAAGAGGACAAATTTCTAATGGATGTTTGCAGGACCAAGGCTTAGTGAGGCTCCAAGGGAAGGTACCTATGATTTTTCGCCTGGTCAATCATGCAACAAAAATTGTGTTTTGGAGAGGTGGCTAGGATTCTCTTTTAAAGAGGTACACTTGAAGTGATCTCATTCCATTACCAATAAGAATGGTCTTTCATAACAAAAATTAAAATTATTGTCACAAACTTTTTTACCGAGCATAGAAACAGAGACCCTTTACCAAGCACAATGAGAAAGTGTGCACGAGAGTTTTGCTCGATTTCAACTTGGCAAATAAAAAACAAAAGCAAAAGCAAATGAATGTCCAAATTTTAGATTGGATTTCAGATACGTGTTGATTCCAGTTAAGTCATAAGACATAAGAGATCAATAAGCAAATAAATCATACCAATGTTGGATTGGATTTAAGATATAGGAGATCAATGAGCAAATAAATCTTACCACTGCAGACTCCAGAGGACATAAGAATTTATAAAGTCTATACATTTGCCTTTTGGATTTGAATATTTACTTTTAGAAGTTAAACATGACAAGACAAAGTAAGAATTTCACATCTATCCTCGTCACATTTAAAAGGAAAGGAAGGGAGCAATTCATGATTGTTGCAAAATTACTAACCAGCAAAATAATTCGCTGGTGATTAGTGTTATTTTTTTATCGAAAAAGTGTTACCTGATGCACTCCCAGAGGAATTTCTCCGTGATTGTGTTACAACTGAGCATCCTTCAATAGAGCATGTTGATTGCGAATGTGATTGTGATGAGACAATAAACTGGCCAAGATCACATGCCAAGTTGCCACTGGGTCATAACAGACAGATGATCCCTTGGTTAATTTACTTGAGTCTCTTTCAATCAATAAAGAGCAATGCAATACACTGTAACCCTGACCAAACCAGAAAGTCGAGTATCTAGTCTTTTAGAAGAGGGCAGGCTTGCCTCTGTAAATTTCAAGCAACTTTGTGGCATGAGGGCTGCTCTGGACATATTTTTCGAGGAACTTCCGCTCATTTAAGCCAACCGCAGTAATGAGACTAGGAGGACGGTCGGAAGGTTGCATTGCACTAACGACACTCAACACCTTGTGGCGAGGCTTGATCCTACGCTCCAAACTGAAACCAGACACAAGCCTAGGATGCGACAAAATAAACTTTGCCGGAAGACGTGCAGTATGCATGAAAAAGTCCATTTTCTTCTGCACATTCTCCATGGAAGTCATTAGTATTAGTGGGTATCTCATAACAAGCTCCTTGATCTCATCTTCGAGGAGGCCAAAACCTACCAAATGCTTCAATCTCTTTTCAAAAATATCAGACCCGTTACTTTGAACTAGAATCTGAGGTGCCGATTTGAAAGCATTGGAGACTTTAGCCTCTGATCCGAACAGGTTTTGAAGAAACTGGAAGTTGGGAGAGACAGTTTTCTCTAGACTGGAGGTAAGCACTCTGGGTACTTTGCATATGGCCTTTCCGATGTCTTCTGCAGTGAGGCCCAACGTTTTCATAAAGTCAAACTTGGGTTTCAAGATCCGATCAGCTTTGCAAGTAAGAATAGCTGGGCCTCCCGTAACAGTCTTCCTTATCTGTTGTTCTGTGAATCCCTGATCTCTCAATAACTGAACAGCTTGTTGGGCTGTAAGAGTAGATCTCGTTGTAACAAAGGATGGCCTTGTTTTAAAGATAACTGAGAGCTCAGTCTGGCAAAACCCACATTCATTGAGTAAGAATTCTGAAATGGGGCAAGTGTTCCCTACTTCTGGGTAGCCTGTGGATTTGCCACTACCAACAGAAGTTGTACAAAGCCGTGATTGCTTTAACGAGATGGCCCGGGGAGCTCCATTAGCCGCCGCCTGAAACCCCAAGGATGAAGCCAAGTACTTGGAGAACATTGCCGTTGCTTAAGATGGGAAATTAGGGCTTTTTTCAGAATAGTTGAAAATGATCTTCGACGACAAATCGCTAAGAACCCAAGATGTTGGTGGTTATATGCCTATATAATTAGTGGGTTATTGGATCTCAACCTATCTCAATGCAGTTGCAGCATTTAATAACTTGTTGCATGTTAAATATTGTTAGCTCTATAAGATAGATATATTTTATTAGTAATTTTTTTCAAAAGTCGCAAAGGAACAGGAACATTTAAGAACATCTAAGGAACATGGAAAAAGGAAAACCTCAAGGAAAATAGTGAAGACAACATTTCAACACTAATGAAATGTTTTATATTGAAGTGAAAAATAAGGGAGAGGACATTTCAAAACTAAACAGAGGTTTTGCATTGAAGTGAAAGAGAAACAAAAAAAAGTTAGTATTTCTTTATGGGTAAGTAGCTTTTAAATTGCTTCTCCCTTATACATGATACCTTGTACATAATATGTTGTATATTACTTCCATTACCAGTTTAAGGCTCAACCTATTTAGAGGTTTCAATTGACATAGGTTAGTTATTTGTTCCAATGCATTAAATTAAGACTTTCTTCCAAGATTGTTTTACTAGGGTGGTCTTTTTCACCAATGGTTAGTCAATATGGACTTTTAAAATAGAAAGGTACATAGTAATCCACTACCTTGAAATATAGTTCAAGAGGCTCACTTCACTAGGGTGTCTCCAAATGGTATTCCAATGATCCCTTGAAGTGACAAGAGTAGATAAAAGACTCAAAACTATAAAGATTTGTAAAAGTTCCAAATAAACAAGGATTTTTTTTTTAACTTAAACAAAAAAGAAATGTCACCATAAAAAAATAATAACCATTAAAACACAATTTAAATATAAGTAGTCTTCACTTACTCTCCAAATTCATCATTATAACACATTTTTTTAAATAATTTAAAAAAAAAAATGCATCTTGTTATTTATATAATTTTTTTATAAAATCAAGAATGAAAAAACATTTACCAATTTTTTTCTAATTAAAATACTAATACAATAAAAAATACAGCTCATAGTGGCATTTCTGCAAGCAGAATGTAGCAAAGAGAGAGTTAACATCTGGCCCTCAAGGGAATCTAGGCTATTACAATCAAAATGATCCTCCCTGTGGAAGGGAAAACAGATCATGGTAATAACAAAATTGATAGTATTAAAGCACAAAAACTGAGAATAACTTATGTGATAAACAGGAAAGTCTTTACCCAAGATGACTGTGTCAAAATATATATAAAAAAAACCATGAAACATGGACTTAAGGCTTGGAGGGTAGCTCCTCCACGATAGGAACCCCAAAGTCGAATCCGAGCTGTGAATTTGGTCGTCCAGCTATTGGGGGAGCGAGTAGGTTGACAGATGCTTGACCATCACCTTTTCCGGGACTCTTGTCTTCACCGATGGTGTCCTCTTGATTGTTGGTGTCCTCCTTGCTACTGAAGGGATTCCGCTTGACCGGGAGCGGTTCGGGTTTCCTATACTTGGCCGCAATGTTGGAGGTTGCTTTGTCCTGCATAGTGCTTGCAATGGACCTCGAAGGAGGGGGAGAGGGTTGTTCTATGTCCATGGGGACTGCAGAAGGAGTTGGGGGTTCATTCTGGGAGCTTGCAAGACAAAGAATAAACTAGGCCAAAAGATTTTTGATAACCCAAAAATTGTGCGTGTGGAGGACCGTCTGGTTTGCTACGGAATGTGAACCAGTAAGCTCGTCTTCCCAGTCATCTATGAGTTGGCAAAGAAAAACAGGGATTTCAATGGCATAACCATTTGTATTGGCTTGAGCCGTGAGACTTCTGGCGCGCTCGTTGGAATTGCCAAAACCACCACGTCCCCGTCTAGGCGTGGCCTGTAATCTGTGCAACATAATCAGCTGGATCGGAGGCACTGAGTGATGAGGATTCTGAGCATCGACAAAATAATCGGCCTTCGCAAGATTGCACAGGGGAGAGCAAATGAGGTGAAAGACTATGCACAAACCGCCCATAAAATGGAGGCACAGATCTAGAGGCGTCATTACTCTGCATGGAGGGGCGAAGTACCAGGTGATGGAGGGGAGGTCACCTCTCATAATGAGCTTGAAGAGCCCATGTAGTTCGAGGTGGAGGTCAGCTCGAAGCATTTAAGAGCAGAGTGAAGCGATGTCATGGGAGTGACGTCGAGAGACAATTGTGTGTCCTAACGGTTGCTCCCTCTTGTCTTAGTGGCACATGACCACCNTACCATTACAACATATTAATTTTTTATGGAGCACTCTATCTCTTCTACATTTTGGGTTTTTCTGTAGTTTTTTTTTATAGGAATACAATTACAAAAAAAAAAAAACTCATAGTTTTTTTATACGAATACAATTAAAAAAAATGATGAAATTCAAATTTTGAAGTGTTAAAATCTCATAAATAAATTTAGCACCCTCAAAAAGAGCTATAGCACTCACATTATGTAATTTTCACAAGTGATAGCAATGATTGAAGATGATTTCCAACTATATCCAGCATAATGAAAACCTTAGAATTTATGTAATTTTGAATTAATTTTTTTTTCCAAGTTTTTTTTTTACTAAGGGAATCAACAACTTATTTTTTCCAACTTATTTACAATTTTCAATCAAAAATTAGTCAAGCTAAAATTTCGAATGGCCATAATTTGATGATAAGGTTCTTTACTTTATGGTTGTTCTTACATGTTGAAGCAATATGAACCTCAAATTTTTTACCTACTTAATCTTAAATTGATTTTTTTAATGTAAAATTCTTTTAAGAATCTAAGAGGATATTATTATTTAAAAACATTCATAGAAACATTGGATAATGTAATCTTATTGTCTTAGAATTAAGACCAATTTTCATAAGGAGATAGATTTATAAAAATTTTGAATTAAGATATTCATAGTTTACTTTAATGTGTTTTGTTCAACATTTAAGCTAACCTTTACTCATTTTCGATAGGGGATTTTCTGGTTATGTATAGGAAATTGTACACTATGTACATCACAAATACTAAACAAATTTTTGTGGCTTTGAGTTTTTGTATCTTGTAGATTTCACAAAAGTGAAGCCATTTTTATTTCTTTAGATTGGAGAGCATAAAAATTTGTTACAATTTAAAGAGATATTGGAAAGGGTTATAATTGTACAAAAGATCATGCTTTCAAGCACCCTACCTTAAACGTTTATGAAATCCAAAAGATTACCTTGGTAAATGTCCAATGGTTTTATTTGTAATTTGATAAGCTTTTGTTTTCGTTTTTATAAAGAGTGGGTTTTGTAACTTTTTATAAAATTTGTAAACTATTTATTGTATTTTTCACCAGAACTCTTAATCCATTCAATATGACCTTTGTATTCTTCACAAAATGTTCCTTGGGTACCTCACAACAAATATACATTTTGTTAAATAGTATATCTGATCATGTAACCTAATTGGTCAGTTTCTTTGGTTATATTTTTCTGTCAATAATTTATCAATACTGCCAAACATACCAAAAGTTTCTTGTTTTCAATATGAAGATTTGTTTTAAGGTAATATGTCCACACGGTTAAAGGTAGATGTTGTTATTAATCTTGTATTACAGAATATTAATAATAAAAGTATTATCACCCTACAAATTAATTAAAAAAATTTACTATTAAGTATAGTCACAGTACTTGTAAATAATCTAAAGGATTTAACATGTAGATAATGAAATGAAATTACAACAATTTGCTTTGGTTTATAGAAGTACAAAGAGCGTGATTACCAGCTTGAGCATTACTTAGAGAGAGTTTCTTGTGAATTGAATTAGGGTTTTTTATGCTAGTTTTATGCATATGGTCAATTGCTTGCATGCTTGCTTTCTTTATGGAAGAGCTCAAACGAATACAATACTCGCTTCTTCCATTTTGAGCTTATTTGTTAAATATATAATTGCTATAAACAAATCTATCCCAAGGATTTTATGTATTTCAAAGTTTCTTGCATAAAAATATTATCTTTAAAAATTAAAAAAGAGAAAGAAAAATGAATACTTTTGAAGAAAAAACCTAACTTAGAGCACAAAGAATCTGTTAAAATGAAAGTATCCATGCGATTTTGGGCATCCAAAGTTTGATTTAAAAGAAACAAATAAATCCAATTCATTTTCAATGATTGCACAAATAGAATTTATACAGTTGACCTCGTAATACAATTAAAGACGAGATGTGTCAACAGTAAATAGCAGCATAAGCTGGTAAAAGCACATTTCTACATCTTTGCATAACCAGAATCTTTGTTAAGTATTGTTAACATTTATGCATTTGTATTTTTACTATTAGAAGACCTGTAATCAATTGATGTGCATTAATGCACACAAATATAAAGTGATCCATCATAGCACTGGGAATACACAGATGGTCCTGACAAAACTAAATCAAGACAATTCAAAATATGCCAAAACTCATTGTCATCTCATCAGGAAAAAATACTCGTCCCCCCTACATCATGATTTTTTTAGCATTTTATCTGCTACCCTTCAAATCTTGGTTGAAACTCAAGAACACCATACATGCCAAAGCAATAGACAGATTGAATCCCAGGGTTTGATCCTTCTCGGATTTTCTTATCTATAAATGGAAAGAAGATACTAAGCATGATACTAGGCAGAGAAATTTCATAAGATCTAAGACATATAAACAATAAGTGATAAGTGTTGTGTTTATGGATCACCCAAAATTACTGAATCCCAGTCACTAGTCTCTTCTCTTTACGTGTTGTAGCATCGTCTCTTTTCCTTTGCTTCCCTTCTTGAAGTGGGTTATTTGTCGGAAGATCCTCCTCCACTGAAAGTGTAAGGCCACTTTGCAGTAGACCTTTTCCTTCAAATATATATATGGTGTTAATAAAATATACTTATGATATAAATATGTCACTGGCATTAAGTGCTACATGGAGTTGCATTAAAAGATAACAATATACATAATATAAAAGAGTGGCCTGATATTGTCTTTAAATCTTATACCGGCAGTGTCAACAATCTTTTTTCAATTCTTCTCTACGTTGAGAACTGATCATAAGGGGAGGTTTTAATAAAAGTCCCAAATTAAAGAAAAAATGGTTGCATCTTCTGTTACTTGAGTCATCTTTATTTGAAATGAAACCGGTACAAACATTTGAAGCAACAACTTATAAGAGTTGTGGGCTATTGTAACTCTAGGCAGGATAATATGGTCATTAATGTGGAATCATTTTGAGATTATCTAAAGATTTGATGTTTTCCATCTGCAGTTAGATCTTAGTTGATAAGTTCAATTCTTTGTTATGCAAGATTTGCATGACCTGCGGAATCCTTGAGTAAACGATCCTATTATTCCATTGGGAAACTCAATGAAAATATGTTAAATGACAATTAAACTAATGTGTTTATCGAAGGTTTCTCATTACGGGTGTTTAAGAGAAGTTTCTCATAATGGGCATAACTAACAACGATTTACTAATGTAACTAATTTCATGAAGTATATAATGCATGGTTAGGATACATAATGTAGAGAGTTGTGTGTGAGGTTGAGACCTCTCCTTCTTCAATATTTTACTTGCGTGGATGTTCCCCTTTCTGGTTTTACCACATTAAATGTTGTTATTAAATGATGTTATTAATTGTGTGGTTGATTTAATTTGTCTCTAAAGTTTAACAAGTGGTATCAGAGCGAGTAAAGAGAGACACGTTGTTTTTTGACGCCCACGCTGGAAGCTGGAGAAGATCGTGCTTGCTACCGGAGTGGTTGCTGAAGAAGACATGCATCTCAAGGAGCGTTAGGCTGAAGAACCGTCTGTCTGACTGCCTGCCTTGAAGCTGCTTACGCGTGGAGTTGTTGTCGTAACTGCTGTCAGCCTACAATTGAACTCGGCGTTGCCTGAAGACTGTGATGGTTGCAAGCGTGGAGCTGTACAACCTGCGTATGAAGCAAATATGAAGTTGTTGACCAGTCTGCGAGGTGCCAAGGCCGTTGCTGCTGCCTGGACGGCTGGAGGAGAGTCTTGTGTGAAGAGAATTCTGTTGCTGAGTCGTGTAAAGTCGCTGAGGAGTTGCAGTCGCTGAGTGAAGTTTTGGAGAATCTGCGAAGGAGGCCATTGACTATTTTTTCTTACTGCGCTGGAAGAAAGCAGATTGTTGGACCGGTTTGAAGGATCAGACCGAGAACCGGCCGAGAAGTAGCCGCTCACTGCCTTTGCTAACTTCTGTGCGTGGAGAAGAGCCGCAAAGAGGAAAGAGTAGTAATTGTTAATAAATAAATTTTAAAAAAAGGTGCTAATTTTTATTTATTTGAGGTTTGGAATTAAAAAAAAAAGGTAAACTTTAGTGGAAGTTTGGAATAAAAAAAAACGTGAAGTTTATTGGAAGTTTGGAATAACGTGCTAAATTTTTTATTGGAAGTTTGGAATATAAATAGGAGAATTTACAATTGTTTTTGTTTTGGAAGAACAAAAAATATATATATTTTCAATAATGTATAGCACAAAGTTCGAGATTGAAAACGATGCACGATTTATTAGTTTAGCAGGGCTTACAGAGAGCTTTAGATGGAAAAAGAAAAAGACATCTCACCATGGCAAATGATGAGTGGGAGGATCTAGATGCCAAAGCGCTAAGCACAATTCGATTATGTCTTGCGGATAATGTGTTGTTCAACATTATTGGAGAAATATCAACAACAAGCCTATGGAACAAGTTAAAAAGTTTGTATATGACCAAATCAGTGACAAACATAATTTAATTGAAGTGATAGTTGTACGGTATGAGAATGAAAGAAGGTATGAAGATTGCAAACCATTTAAATGTTTTTAACACTCTTATTTGCCAGTTGAGTAGTATGGATGTTAAAATTGATGGTGAAGATAAAGCAGTGAATCTCTTATGTACTTTACCTGAGTCTTGGGGTCAAGTAGTTTTTTCTATTAGCCTTAGTACAACTGATGCTTTAGAATTTGATGATGTGGTTGGTGCATTATTGTCGGAGGAATTAAGGAAGAAATCTAGTCTTGAAATCTCTTCGCTTGAAGCTTTGGTTGTTAGAGGTCGATCCAAAGAGAAAGGAGAAAAGTGAAGAGGTACTTCCAAGTCTAAATCGATGGGCAGAAAGAGCAAATTAAAATGTTGGTACTGTAACAAAATTGGTCATCTCAAAAAGGACTGTTGGAAAAGACAAGAATCCAAGAAGGATGACTCCAAGTCAGAGGCAAACTCAGTTAAGTCTTCTGATTCAGGTATGATCGATGAGGTCTTGTCTGTTTATAATATTTTCGAATATAATGAGAAGTGGCTATTAGATTCTGGTGCGTCGCACCATATCTGTCCTCATAAAGATTGGTTTGCTTACTATCAAACAGTTAATCATGGAATAGTTCTTTTAGGAGACAATCATTCTTGTAAAACTGTTGAGGTTGGAAGTGTTAAATTTAAAATGTTTGATGGAGTAATAAGAACACTTACTGATGTTAGACATGTACCTGAGTTAAAGAAAAAATTAATTTCTTTGGGAGTATTGGACTCTTGTGGTCATAAGTTTACAGGTTTTGATGGAACTATAAAAGTTTCCAAGGGTGCTTTAGTGGTCATGAAGGCACAGAGGACAGGAAACCTTTACAAACTGGTTCGAAGAACCCAAGTTAATGGTACTGCATTAATATCTGAAGAAGAGTCAAGATCCACTTAGCTGTGGCATCAGCGTGTTGGTCATATGAGTGAAAAAGGACTTCAGGTATTAATGAATTGTAAATTGCTTCCAAGTTTGAAAACTCTGAATTTGATGTTTTGTAAACATTGTATATATGGAAAGCAGTGTAGACAAAAGTTCAAAGCAGGTAGTCATGTTAGTAAAGGTGTTCTTGACTACATTCATTCTGATTTGTGGGGTTTGTCTCCTACCATTTCCAATGGGGGAGAAAAATATTATATATTATTTGTAGATGATTTTTTTAAAAAGGTTTGGGTCTATGTCCTAAAAAGAAAAATTGATGTGTTTAATACATTTAAATAATTTAGTTATGGTGGAAAAAAGAACAGGCGGGACAATCAAGTGTTTAAGGATGGATAATGGAGGTGAATTTACTTCTTTGGATTTTGAAAAATATTGCAAAGATGAAGGGATTGTCAGACACAAAAAAATGCATACGCTCCTCAGCAAAATGGTGTTGCAGAACCCATGAACATGACTCTTCTAGAAAGAGCAAGGAGCATGCTCAGTAATGCTGATTTGGGGCAAGAGTTATGGGCAGAAGCAATTTCTATTGCTTGTTATCTAATAAATCGATCACCATCAATGGAAATAGATTGTAAAATTTCGGAAGAGGTATGGACTGGTTACTCCTATGATTATTCGAATTTGAAAATCTTTGGTTGTGAAGCTTATGCACTTACTCCTAAAAATCAGAGTTCTAAGTTACACCCTAGATCAAAGAAGTGTATCTTTGTTGGTTATGATGATGTAATGAAAGGATATAGATTGTGGGATCCTACTGCCCACAGAATTGTCATTAGTAGAGATGTAATTTTTTATGAATCTTCTCTGATTAAATCTGAAAGTGTAAGAGTTGCTATGGAACATGAACAGGTAATATCAAAACAATTAATTTAGTTGGAGAACCAATCTTCTAATGACTCAAAGAAATAGGAACAAGTTTCTAGTGGAGAGAGAAGTTAGAAGATGAAGAAAATCAAGAAATTGTGGAAACCCCACAACTAACACCAAGAAGATCATTAAGGGAGAGATCCTCCTAAGAAGTATACTGATTTTGTTTCGTCTGTTTTATTTACTGATGATGGAGAACCTTCTTGTCTTCAGGAAGCCATTGATTGTATTGACAATGCTAAGTGGAAGGTGGCAATGAAAGAAGAAATTGATTCTTTGGAGAAAAACAAGACATGGGAATTGGTTAAACTCCCCAAAGATAGAAAAACTGTTGGATGTAAATGGGTCTTCAAATTGAAGAAAGGAGTTGATGGTAAGGTTGAAAGATACAAAGCCAGATTGGTAGCAAAAGGGTACTCTTAGATGGAAGGTATGGGCTATCATGAGATTTTTTCACCAGTTGTTAAGCTTGTATCTATTCGTATTGTGTTAGCATTAGTTGCATTACTTGATTTGGAGTTAGAGCAACTAGATGTTAAAACAACTTTCTTACATGGAGATTTAGATAAGGAGATTTATATGGAATAGCCAGAAGGTTTTGTACAACATTAGAAAGGTAGATTAGTTTGCAAGCTCAAGAAATCGTTGTATGGCCTAAAACAGTCACCTAGGCAATGGTACAAGAAGTTTGATTCTTTCATGGTGAGCCAAGGTTATACTAGAAGTGAGTATGATCATTGTTTATACTTCAAAAAGTTGNTGATGATATGCTTATTGTGACTAAAAGCATGGACGAGATTAACAGGTTGAAGGCTCAGATGGCTAGGACTTTTGATATGAAGGATCTTGGAGCTGCAAAACAAATCTTGGGTATTGAGATACACAAAGACAGAACAAATGGTAAGCTCAGTTTTTCATAGGAAAAGTATGTTGAGAAAATACTTGAAAGATTCGAAATGAATAAGGCAAAGCTTGTGAATGTTCCTTTGGTTTCCCATTTTAAACTTTCTTCAAGTTTATGTCTTAGTAGTGTTGAAGAAAATGATTATATGTCTCGTGTACCATATGCCAATACAGTAGGATGTTTAATGTATGCAATGGTGTGTACTAGACATGATATTTCACATGCAGTAGGTGTTGTTAGTAAGTACATGGCAAATCCAGGAAAAGAACATTGGAATGCAGTGAAATTGGTGCTTTGGTACTTAAGAGGCACAAGTGACTATTGCATCACCTTTAATAATAACAATGATTCTATATGTGGTTTTGTTGATTCATATTTTGCAGGTGATTTGGATAAGAGAAGGTCTACTTCAGGTTATGTCTTTACTCTTGCAGGTGGAGCTATAAGTTGGATGTCAAAGCTTCAAGAAATAGTTTCTTTATCCACTACAGAGGTTGAATACATTGCTGCCTCACATGCTTGCAAAGAGGCAATTTGGCTGAGAGGTCTACAAAGAGAAATTGGAAGGTTGCAGAACAGTGTGCTTGTCTTTTGTGACAATCAAAGTGCTATTCATTTGGCTACAAATCTTGTTTATCATAGTAAGACTAAACATATTGATATAAAATATCATTTTGTAAGACAAGCCATTAGTGAAGGTGGAGTAGATCTGAAAAAGGTCCATACTCAAAAAAATTGTGCAGATATGTTCACAAAACATATATTGTTAGAGAAGTTACATTGATGTGTAGCTTCTCTTGGTTTGAAGAAAAAGTGATAAATAGTCTTGGGCAAAGTATTTGAAAAATTTTGTTGTCAAGGTGGAGATTGTTAAATGACAACTAAACTAATGTGTTTATGGGAGGTTTCACATTACATATGTTTACGGTAAGTTTCTCATAACGGGAATAACTGGCAACGGTTTACTCATGTAACTAATTTCATGAAGTATATAGTGCATGGTTGGGATACGTAATGTAGAAAGTTGTTTACGAGGTTGAGACTGTTTTGTAATCTCTCCTTCTTCATTAATGAGCTTCAATACTTTGCCTGCATAAATGTTTCCCCTTTCGTGTTTTACCACATGAAATGTTGTTGTTAAATGGTGTTGTTAGTTGTGTGGTTGATTTAATTTGTCTCTGAAGTTTAACAAAATATCTCTTATTTCTAAACAAGGAGTAATTATGTAAAGGGGATATGCTTGGTAGAGGTATTGACCGTTTATTTACTTTGATTGAGCTTTAAAAAATGTTTTTCAATTTTATTATGTCCACAACATGTTAATTGGGCTAAAGAAATCTAGTATAAAATATCCAGGTAGGTTGCTGCATCAATTAATAACCCCTATCACCAGGTACAACTAAACATTTAGAAACAACATATGACATTGCGCTTTGCAGGAATCCTAGATCCCAATTATCAGTTCAGGTAGCTCCCTATAAGTACCTTTGAGATTGAAATACAACTAACCCATTTCCATAAGTTGAACTTCCTTTGATCTCTAGGAGGACCAAAGTTGCACGTAAATAATTGACAACAACAATTGCAACTTGAACCTGGTAAGCGAAGCAAGTCAAATGAGGAGGTTTTTTTCAAAGGAAAAAATACCAGTCCTTGTTATTCATTATGAAATGAGGAGGTTATCATTAAAGAAACATAGAAAGAAATTGAAGTAGATACTAGCCATACAAAGAAACACTGATATTTTATTTAAATAGAGGTGCCTATCTTAAGGCATCTAAAAAGGCATTCAAAAATACAAGTTACTTTTAATAGTACAAGATATGCTACAAGAAACATCCCCGGGAAATCTTTATGGGATAGGAAGATCTGGAATACGGCCGAGAAATGCCTAAAAAATATGTTTCTTTTAACAATCCAACATATGTTACAAGAAACACTCTTGGGAAATGTTTCTTTTATCAAGAACTTCTTCTACGGTTAGAATAAACTCTTCTTAAACTCTTCTTGGACATACATATATGAGTTCCCTAGTTACTAGATCCAAGACAACAAAAAAACTAACAAATGGACACAAACTTTTCTAAATATCTATTGATTTTGAAAACAAGGTTTTATGAACTGGATTTCATGCATGAAAGATTCCAAATTTCCCCTCATTACCATAGAAACAATCAATATATACTACCATTAACAAAAACCCAAAGGTAAAAATAAAAATAAAAGGGCCACTATAATGAAGGGGTGAGATTCAAACCCAAGACGTGATAAAATAATCTAAAAGACATTTACAGAAAAAACATAAATTGTAGGATTCCGAGTGATTAAAAGACATTACAGAAAAAGTTTTTTGTAGGATTCCGAGTTACTCACCTTAAATAATTCGTGTTCTTCCACATAATAGTTAAATGTCGAGTTAACTACATCCATACGACGGAAAACTGGGCATCTTCGACCAAATATTTGCATTGGGTGCTGCAGAGAAGTTTTTACCTTGGGGGTTGGATCTGTGTGCTCTTGAATGGACTCTAAAATTTAGTAAACCTCTCAGAAAGTTTTGACTAAACCAGAGTATTTATTATAAATATATATCATAATCACTTATCATAATCATAGATCATATCAGTGTTGCCACTTTGGGATGGAGGTTAACCAATTGCGATAAGTACACGTGTTTCCAAGGTATCTTTGATATTTATAGGAGTAAGCTATCTACCCGACCATTTGCACCGGGACCCACTTACACAGTTTAATGTATAGCTTACTATGTTACCCTCTCACCGAGACTTACCCGATTTGATTTATGGAAACTTTCAGCTTTGTATGAGATTATATGGACAGCTCTAATCGCATGGAGAATTGACTCCCTCGGAATATTTTTCATTTCATTGGAGTCTCAATAATTGATTGCATAGAACAATGTATGTTGATGTATGCTGATAAACAATAAAAAATGGAAAATATGTAGATTTTAATGAGACTATATGGCCAGGAATAATTGCATGGAGAATTGAATAAGTCCAAATAATTTCAGTACAATGAAGTCACTGTAAATGAATAAATAGAACTCTGTACGCTGATTAACAATTCATAATAGAAACTATGCAGAAGCACAAAATGCAGTCTCATTGATTAACAATGAGACTCTATGGCCAGGAATCAAATTGGGTATTTAAATTAAATCCGGTAAGTCTCACTAAGAAGGTAAAGGAGTAAGCTATCCACTGTATGACATCAGTGGGCCCCGGTGCAAATGGTCTGATAGATAGCTTACTCCATATTTATATCCTTCTCATAAAAGAGTAGTAAGCATTATCGATGCAAGAAATTTCATTTCATCTTATTATACCTGCCTCAGCAGGTATATTGTAATCGATTGGTTTTGACTTTGGTTGACTTTGGCCTATTTTGATGCTGGTTTAAAAAATTAAAATCTGTTTTGTAAAGTATAACTTAGGGATTTGTAAAATATTTTTTTTTAGTTTTGTTAAAAAAACTATTTTGTCAACAGCTGATTGGTGGATAGAAGCTGATGTCAACATTGGGATTTGGTATTTGGATTTGAGTTGACATGTGTCCATATAACGTCATAATTATAAAATTTAAAAAATAAAAATTATATCACAGTTAAACTCAAGCGATTTGAACGGTAAAATGCTTTCAAATTTCTTGGATTCTCTTATTCCTAATGCGCCAAATCTGGAACATGTGTGTCTGCAAACGGGCTCAGAACATTATTTGGGCTCTCATGAGATCTCCGGCATGGATATGATTACTGATTTCCACGATGCTCTGTTTCACGAGAGGCTTCCCAGGCTGCAAAATTGCTCGAATTTCAGTTACTATAAGTTGGAAGACGTATTGTTTGAAAAATTAGGAGCACAGAGTGAAATTAAAATCAGTGGCTCTGTTCATCGCCCTGCTCTAATATTGTTGGGGTTTTCTCTGTCGAGTAGCTCTAATTCCAAGAATCTCCTCGCCGCTCTCTCAGTTTACGCTGCGATTTGCAAGAAGGAGGGCAGGCGATTCAGATTCCCAGGGAATTCCGTGACATGGGAGGGGCTTATGGATGCTTCATATGCCGAGCTTATTGCAGAGCAGCAGATATGGGCGTGCGTTGAAGCAAATGGGAAGAACTAGGCGTTTAATGTTACCAATGGGGATGTGTTCAGATGGAAAAAGCTGTGGACATTTCTAGCGGAGAAGCTGGGGGTGGAGCCTGGTGATTATGACGGGCGTGGATTTTCCATGGCGGAAGAGATGAAGGATAAGAGCGGCGTGTGGGAAGAGATTATGAAGGAGAATGGGCTTGTGGAGAACTGGTTTGAAGAATTTGGGGAACAATGGTGGTTGTATGTTGACAGGATCTTGAACAGGAATTTGAATTTGAAGAATGCTATTAGCAGCATGAACAAGAGCAAGGAGCATAGGTTTCTGGGGTTTCAGAATACAAAGAGCTCTTGTGTTGAATGGATTGATATGCTCAGAAACCATAAAATCATTCCTTGATTCAAAGATGAGATGCATAGCACCCACACAGCCAGGATCAGAGTTGTAGATTGAAAAGTTATGTCTATTCTTGGTCAAGATCTGTGCATTTATTAT
>LPNX010147347.1:318954-331688 GCA_001517045.1 Pseudotsuga menziesii
ATTATCTCTTAAGCATTTAATCTCTAAAAATATAACTAAATCACAAACTATGTAAATATGCTAATTAATTAACCATTTTAATTATTCAACATTGTAATTTAGTAAACTTGGGTTAGAATTCCATAGATTCGGAGAAACATTTCAAATAATTCGCTTTTCAATTTATTGCCGTGTCATCTGTTACCCATCGTTTTTTTGTGATAGTGACCAGCTCTTGCGAAGCCTCTTTTATAATGACATTCACTAACCCGAATAATCAATTATTCGAATTCGATAATTATGATAAATGATGTAGGGTAACTCAATTCATTATTCCACTTCGAATATGGTAACTATGATATGATGTATTCTTATATGTTCCCCACATATCTTGTTTGCCTAACTAACGATGGGATAAAACAAAGCTAAATTAATATGATGATGGTATAAAGCAAAGCTAAATTAATATATGATGGAATAAGCTGTTTGATTTGTGATAACCATAATTATCCCAAACTCATTTCTAAATAAATTATTAGATTAACTATCAAGTAATAAACACCATGCTTTATGAGGATCTATTAAATATGCTTAACCAACTAGCTCCATTACTTTAAATCCAATACTTTATTGATATAATTAATGAGTTAAAAAATGGCATAATCTACTAATGGTACTTAAGCTATTCAATCTCTAAAACAACAACCATACCAAAACACTTAGCTTATATATAAAAGTTTTACGTTATCAATGATATATACCAAATGATGACTTAAATAATTTGAACTAAAAACTATTAGTTAGGAAAGTCCATACTTCGAGGGCTTATTGTGAGCAAAGAGATTAAGCAACTTAAAACTAAGAAGTTTAGGGATTTGCAACTTAAATCAAGCATGTTCAATATCTTTGCAAAGGGAAACTATTTTATAGCAAAATTATCCTATTGCTATATATTTTCAATCTCTTCTTAGGAGGCAGGTACTAAACAACTTTGTTGCTTATTCCACTTGTTTTATTTTAGTTTCATTTTCCTAAATGATAGAAAGAGAACTGAGCCAATAATATGGTATCTAGTGCATATTTAATTTAAACATAAACGTAGGAAACACAACATTCAACTAAGAACACAATCCACTGGTTTAATAAATTATAGTATTATTTTGGTCATCGTGAATCCATGGTGAATATGGCAAGAGGAAACCTTCCTGAAACACATCTCATTGGCTTACTAAATTATATAATTATTTTGGTCGTATGGAATTCATGTCGAATATGGGAAGAGCATAACAAGAGTGGACATTTCACTGAAAGGCTTCCAGCCAATTTAAGCTTCCATATTAAAAAAAAGACATTTAATAATTAAATTGGGGTAATTAGCTGCGAAGCGAGTGTGAAGTCAGATTTTTGGGCATATAATGTCACTGTCCTACAAGCCCATAGTTGTGTGTCTCTCACTCTCTTGTCCAAGCTTGCACATAAAACATTCATCTACATTGTTCATCAAACAGTTTGGGAATAGATTTTGATATTTAGTAAGGCCATGAAGGCCAAGCTAGGGTTCGAAAAAAACACAAACACAAAAAAACAATATACACAATAACAATCCTTCTTTAACAGCATGTTCTTAGCACACAAGCATGCACACATGTTCACAAATTCACAAGGTAGTAATTCCTATTCTAATGCCATGGTATAGTAATTCCATAAAATGAATAAGATGCACACAATGAATTTTTCAGGAGAACACACACTCCAAGTATGCAACATGTTAGTATTTTATAATAAAAATACAATGGCTTGAAAAAGTAAGGACATAATTACAACATGCAAGACATGATTACAAATACAAAAAATAACATATTACAATGCATTAAAGTTAGCATGAAAAAAAATTAAAACATGTTGTCGCCTTTCACACACCTGGGGGTTAAGCGCAACAGAAATCTTCAAGTTGTTAGGTGTGTCATTGGGGGCAAGTCTTGAGTCAAGTACTATCACTTGATCTTGACTCCTCCATTTAGGAAAAACTCCTAACAAAGCCAAGGGGGTGGTCCTTAAGAAAGAGTTAAGTAAGGCTCTTGTGTTTTAGTCGTTAATGATGGAAGTACGTTTTTTAGGAGTTTTTCAAAGTAAAATACTAAGACAAAATTGTTGCAAAAAAGATAAATAGTTCACTAGCATATATATAATAACATCAACCACTACAACAAAATGCCCTTTTGGGGGTGGTTTTGGCTTGCGGCAGTTTTGCTAAACCCCCCCCCCCCCCAAAAAAAAGTTTTTTAAGGTATTTGCTGCAGCCAAGGGCATTACTCCATTGGCTAGTAAATCAGAAGGAAAGAATAAAAGAGATTTTCCCGAGGCAATGGATATCGATGAGGAGGGCATTGCTAAAACTCCCAAAAGGCAGAATGTTGAAACTGAAGGACAACTTGTCCTAGATACAGCTGTAGACAAAGGTAAAAGGAAAATGACGATATCGGGCCCTCCCTTTGAGGTAAAAGAATACACATTTGCAGATAGTACTCCTATCGATTCCTCCTCCTAGTCAAAGAACAAAGAAGAGTTAGTGGATAAATACAAAGGCATCAAAGACATAACTTCACAAAGGGCTCTAAAATTATATTCTGAAGTAAGGAAGATTTCTAATCAAGATGTGTCTTTGGTTTTAGTCAGGGATTATATCCAAAACACTCTGAACTTGGCCTTGGCAAGCAAGAACACAGTTGCTGAAGTAAAAATGAACCTGGATGATATCCCCATACCTGACATGATTCATCTACACAAGCATACATGATATATCTTGTTTACTCACTTGCTGAAGATCACTCTGGCATTATCCAAGTTACAGATCCTCAAAGGTAAAATTGAGAATCAATTGAGGCAAGAAAAGGTGGAAAATAAGGCCCACCAAACTTAGATAAAGAAGCTGCAAACTGAGTCGCTGGCTGTTAGAGGCCAATCTGATAAGGGAGTTGGTTGTATCCAAAGGTTACTGGATGAGAAATAAAAAGATATTCAGTTATTGAAAAAGAAGATTCTCATACCTGCCACCCAGCTAATACAGGGTCCTGAACTAGCTGAGATAGAAAAAGAAAAGGAGAACTTGAATAATCAGCTCACTAATTGTCAAGCAAACATATTGAAGTTTGTTGATAAAGAAAATCAATGGCAAAGAGACATGGCCTTAGTAGTATAAAGTGAGAAAGCCATGAAGGAAAAGTCAGAAGAAATGTAAAGAAAGTTGCAGGAGAAAGAAAAGGAGCTAGAATTGAGGATCATTCCTCATGTGGCTGGATCTAGTGAACAAGGCATAGTCAAGGTTATGTCACATGTTAGTCTTAAAGAGTTGGAAATCACTGGTTTGAAGATCCAGAATAAAAATTTGGAGGACATAGCTGGAAAGAGAGAACTAGAAAGGAAGAAATCGGAAGACAAATATAAGGAATTGGTGGATAAGAACAACAAATTGACAAAACAGGTTACAGGATAGCTAGCCTTACATGGAGCAAAACATCTCATCTGGGATGTACTGATAGCAGAAGTAGCCAAGCTCAGGCCTTATTTTGATTTTATTCTTGATAAGGATATTGTTACACAAGCTGCTAGAAAAAATGTCTTGATGGTAAAACAAGTGTTAAATAAGAATCCTATTGACACAGTTAATAACGCAATCAAGTTTTTGAACAGTTGGATAGAAGAGGAAATAAAGAAAGGAAATATCCATGATAGGCTTTTGGTTATCACATGGGAAAGGAAAGTGGTAAATAGATATCATTATTTGGCAACATTTGAAGTGAAAATTGATGTCATGCATCATCAAATCAAGTAATTCATTGAACTGTTTAATCCTTTATTTAGAAGAGGACTCCCTTTCTTCTGGGAAGAGAAAGGAGGAATGTGGTATTAGAAAGAATATAATGACATTTTAATCAGCTGTAGATTAGATCACAGATAGTTTGATGACATGCATCATCAATCCTTGTTTGGAAAAACAGTGATTGATAAATTAACTGTAGATTTAGAGATGTTGTTTGACTTCAAAGCCATATGTACAAATTTTCCAGAGTTCTATTATGTTGAAAAACGTGGAGCTCAGCATAATGGCGAAGAAGATGTTCATTCTAGACCTTCCAACTACTGATCAATGGAAGCTAGTTGATAACTATGGGAAAAGTAAATACAGGTTGCACCAATAGGAGTCCTCTGTTGTTACCTCGGGGTCCAGAAAAGTAAATACAGGTTGCACCAATAGATAGTTTTTGAAATTGTATGGATTAGGAATGAGGACTGGTGTACCACATTTGGAGTTGTAAACATTTTACATTTATTAATAAAATTCTATACTGTTAGGTGTAATCTATATGGTGAATTCTACTATTTAATACATATGAATTATGTATTTGTTGCATTCAATTATGTCTGGTATATTATTGTTCTTTTATAATTGGTTTTTCTTTTCAAATAATTTTTTCATTATATATGAAATTTGTAAGTTTGAAACGATAATATACATTTCCTAGCATGTGGGTTATTGTGAAGATGCTCCTATATTGTCTTCAAACTGTCCAAAAAACCTCTTATTACAGCCTTCTAGACATGGTTGGATGCGCCATACAACACTCTAGAGATCCACACTCTTAGAATATTTTTATCATCATCTTATGAGCTGTGGCGGGCATTTCCCTAAGGCCAGTTATGCAGATTTTACCAATAATTCCATACTTGGACAATTTTTTTATCTTCTCCCAAGCTCGGTCTAATTTCCCTAAACCACATTTTTAAGGCTACTTGGACCAATATTCCCGAACTTAGCCAATTTCCTGATTTTAACTAATTTGTCGTATTTCTCTAGAATGATGTCATAATGCAACAATGATTTCAACTTCATTTGACATCATCATCTATGCCATGCCATGCCATGCGGGCATCATCCTTAGTGCGGGCATCAACCTTAATGCGGGCTTTACTTATCCCCTTTAAAACACTTCGCCATTTTTTCTTTGTCTTTAGTATGCAAAATAACATTTTTCTACTATTTTGGCGGGTTGATATTTTCCTTATTTGGTCACCATAAGAAAAACCAAGATCATGGATAGATATGCATTTCAACAATGAACATGACCATATCATCTAATGAATTGTATCATCAAAGGAACACCCCCTTTCGGTCATTTCCAAGTGGTCTCTCAAACTTTTTGTCTAACACTTAAGCAGTTCTCTTCAAACCCTAGGTCACCAAGGTGATTTCATTTTTCCTTCAAATTTGGCAAGTGATATTCCCAATGGGTATAGTTCAACAAGGTGAATCCAGAAATACCACTTTCATCTTTTGGAGCTTCTTTCTCTCTCCTCGACGAGCATTTTTTTGGAGCAGTGCAAATATGGCTGAGAGGCACTTTTGGCAGATTCATATATTCTTCCTGAAAGACTTTGTAGTCATGATAATTATATGGTTGGATGCACCATAGAAGACTCTAGACATATACACTCTCATAATATTGTTATCATCATCCTGTGAGCCGTGGCAGGAATTTCCTTAAGGCCAGTTAGGCAGATTTTACCAATAATTCCATACTTGGACAATTTTTTATCTTCTCCTAGGCTTGGTCTAATTTCCCTAAACCACAATTTTAGTAGGTCCATAAATTCTTCTTTGGGGTCTCTTTAGAAAAAACTGAGACCATGTTTAGTAGACAAAACAATAGCCTACAATATCCCCATGTGCTGTGGGCATTTTCTTCATCAAACCATTTGTGGCGGGCAACCTCTTAAGGCTACTTGGACCAATATTCCCATACTTAGCCAATTTCCCGATTTTCACTAATTTGTCGTATTTCTCTAGAACACTATCATAATGAAACACTGATTTCAACTTCATGCCACATCATCATCTATTCCATTCCATGCCATGCAGGCATCATCCTTAGTGCGGGCTTCAACCTTAATGTGAGCATCACTTGTCCCCTTTAAAACAACTATCTGGTCACCATAAGAAAAACCAAGAGCATGGATAGATATCCATTTCAACAATGAACATGACCATATCATCTGATGAATTTTATCATCAAAGGAACACCCCCTTTCGGTCGTTTCCAAGTGGTCTCTCAAACTCTTTGTCTAACACTCAAGCAGTTCTCTTCAATTCCATAGGTCACCAAGGTGATTTCATTTTTCCTTCAAACTTGGCAAGTGAGATTCCCAATGGGTAGAGGCCAACAAGGTGAATCCATCAAGACCACTTTCATATTCTGGAGCTTCTTTCTCTCTCCTCGGCGGGCATTTTTCTGGAGCAGTGCAAATATGGCTAAGAGGCACTTTTGGTAGATTGATATCTTCTTACTGAAAGACTTTTTGGTTAGGTGAATGATATGGTTGGATGCACCATACAACACTCTAGATATCCACAGTCTCATAATATTTTTATCGTCATCCTATGTGGCAGGCGTTTCCCTAAGGCCAGTTAGGTATATTTTACCAATAATTCCATACTTGGTCAATTTTTGATCTTCTCCTAGGCTTGGTCTAATTTCCCAAAACCACAGTTTTGGCAGGTCCATAAATTCTTCTTCAGGGTCTCTTTGGACAAACTGAGACCATGGTTGAGTAGAAAAAACAACAGCCTACAATATCCCCATGTGATGTAGGCATTTTTTTCAACAAACCATTTGTGGCGGGCATCCTCTTAAGGCTACTTGGACCAATATTCCCAATATTTCCTAATTTTTACTAATTTGGCATATTTCTCCAGAATGATGT
The DNA here is from genome assembly GCA_001517045.1 of Pseudotsuga menziesii. Taxonomy (NCBI): domain Eukaryota; kingdom Viridiplantae; phylum Streptophyta; class Pinopsida; order Pinales; family Pinaceae; genus Pseudotsuga; species Pseudotsuga menziesii. The sequence goes on from LPNX010147347.1 coordinate 325,693, forward strand.
CATAATGCAACAATGATTTCAAATTAATGCCACATCATCATCTATGCCATGCCATGCCATGTATGCATGGTCCTTAGTGCGGGCATCAATCTTAATGTGGGTATCACTTAGCCCCTTTATAACACTTAGCCATTTTTTCTGTCTTTAGTATGCAAAATAAGATTTTTATTCTATTTTGCCAGGTTGATATTTTCCTTATCTAGTCACCATAAGAAAAAACAAGAGCATGGCTAGATATCCATTTCAACAATGTACAGGACCATATCATCAAATGATTTTTATCATCAATGGAACACCCCCTTGCGAGCATTTCCAAGTGGTCTCTCAAACTCTTTGTCTAACCCTTAAGCAGTTCTCTTCAAACCCTAGGTCACCAAGGTGATTTCATTTTTCCTTCAAACTTGGCAAGTGATATTCCCAATGGGTAGAGGCCAACAAGGTGAATCCATCAAGACCACTTTCATATTCTGGAGCTTCTTTCTCTCTCCTCGATGGGCATTTTTCTGGAGCAGTGCAAATATTGCTGAGAGGCACTTTTGGCAGATTGATATCTCTTTACTGAAATAATTTTTGGTCAGGAAAATTATATGGTTGGATGCACCATACAAGACTCTAGAGATAAACACTCTCATAATATTTTTATCATCATCCTATGAGCTATGGCGGGCATTTCCCTAAGACCAGTTAGGCAGATTTTCCCAATAATTCCATACATGGACAATGTTTTATCTTCTCCTAGGCTTAGTCTAATTTCCCTAAACCACAGTTTTTGCATGTTTTTGCAGGTCTAATTTCCGTAAACCACAGTTTTTGCATGTTGGGCATGCATTTGAGTAAAGCAATCCAAAATTGACTTGCTTCAATAAAATGCACGCACATGCCTGATTTCATTTTCCCATACCTCAACCTGTGATACACGCGCTGAGCTAATTGAGTGTAAAATACTTCATATAATCTTATAAACCTGTAAATGGCATTTTTTTCTTTTTCGTACCAATCATATTTTGAACTTTCAACTGAGTGTCAAATACGTCACTTAACAAACCATCAAATTCTATGATTCGATGAACCTGAATCGAGTCGGATTCTGACGACATTGAGAATGATTGCATAACCCATATGTGAACTCATCATTTCCTCGTGATTACCCTTTTTTCCCACATTTCAATTATTCAAAGGGCCAACACAGTACACATATCCAGATTTGGCCTAACCCCATGGATTCCTTACTAACAGCTACAGTTAATTACCAATCATGTTGCTTCTTATGTAAGATTGATAAATAGGGGCCACTGTTATCAGTAGGCTGTGTATTGACTCCATTCTCTATGTTCATTAATTTTTGTCCAGTATGGCCGCAGATGTGCACAAATTTGATTTCACTGATAGTATGAGTGAAATGGGTAGAATTAGAAAGAATTGGAGACAGTCTCATTCGGGTTCGATGGCTTTCATTGGCAGTTCCATTCCATCTTATTATTTTTATGTTAGTTTGACCTTCCTTTCACATCACTCAGTGAAGTCTTTCCTGCAATGAGTCAGTACCCTGGCCCTCTTCAATAACCCAAGCATTCCCTCTCGGTGGCATAGCAGGATTGATTTCTTCAATTCCAACTTTTAATTTCTCCACACCAGATGGGTATTGCATGTTGTTTCCGCTAAGCCATTTTTGTCTCAACATTTCTCTCTTCCTTAACATTTTCTTCTTGCATTGGTATTTCACTTTTCTCCTTATGATACCTCTCATGCATTGTGCATCTTTGTTATAATTCTTCTCTACTCGCATCTCCCATCCAGATAACTGGAATGCAACTTCCTCTTCTACTCCCTTTCTACTTGTGGTGTTGAAACGTGTCCACTTCAGCCCTGTTTCACCCCCTGTGTTGCACTGCCATGTTATCCTTGTTCCAAAGTAGTTGGTATCTCTGTTTGAAGCCATGAAATTACAGCAGAGGATGGGTTGGCTCGTGGGTGAATCGACATTTCAGTTTCACTCAAATCAAATCCACTTGTAACATGGTCAATCCAACCCTTGAGGTCTATAAATAGAATTTAATAGGTAGTAGGGACAATTATTATTGAAGGAGTTGTTTGATGTTATTGATTCAACTATAAATGATCCCTCTGCTCTATAATGAAATCATAGTATAACAAAAAATGCTCTTGGGCCCCTTTTAAAACTTTCTTGAGTATCGATCTGGTTATATTTTTGCATTATCTTTGTTTTTTTCCTCGGAATGTATTATATATGTTATGTTCTCATTTATTGATTTATGTAAGGAACGATGATGATTTATAGTATAATAAAAAAGATACGGGTTATACAAACTTGCAGGTCCATGAGATTGGTTTCCAAACTATGATTCCCATGAACAAGAAACCAACATTTACAGTTGTTATGTTCTCATTTCATTGGATGCATTCTTATTTCACAATAGAGGTTTAATTTATGTCTGAAATTAAAACTATACTGGTCTAATTAGGTTTTTGTATGCAAACTTCCAAATTTCATACCTACAGTGTACTTCGATTAGAATTGGTGTGCATTTTTAGTTCTGGCCATGAAAAATTTGCAAAATACTATCAATTGTTGTTTTGGATGACTTGGATTTTACTATAGATTATACAATTTACAGAAATGAGTACAAGATTTTGTAGAAAAGGTTGGTATGTCTATGTTATAGTGCAATTTATTCAATATAACATGAAATGATGATGTGTCAAAACATTTGTAGAATATATTTCAAGAATGTTTCATATGTCAATTCATTTGTAGAATATATTATGAAGAATATATTTCATCATTTGTAGTTTCATACACACTTCTTAGTATGGGTTGCACATTAGAATCTCTTAGATATAGGAAAAATGCACATATGGTTTACACATTACACTTGTATTACACATTAGAAACACACTAACTATATCAAAATATATGCATTGCTGAGAAATACTGACAATTTATATTACAACAATATTAGTATGTACATAGACATCAAATGTACACCATATTATTTTAGAACTCTAGGCTGCTTGGGAGGTTTTTGCAATTCCTCCTTTTTAGAATAAGAAAATTCGCTATAGCTTCTCTTTCCTTTTCCAAAACCCTCCAGTTCTATAGAAGCTTCATCGGCCATATGTTTTAATTGTTTTTCTTGCTCTTTCACTTTGTTTGCAAGATTTATCACTTTTGTATGCAATCTATCTTTTTCTTCTAGGCATTTCTTCAACATCTCTACATTATTATTTTTCTGCTTTGAGTGCTCATCTTCCTTTCTTCTAAGATCATCCTTTGTCCACTTTAGGTTAGATTGATTTGCACTTAATTTTCTCTTGACTCGTTGTACCTCCTTCTCGAGCTCTTGTGCACTCAAATCTCTATCAGATGGAGTATACAAAATTGCTTCTGCCATAGGTTTATCCTACAAATATTTAATTTGGGATTTCAAATCTTCTATCTCACTATCACATCCCAAATGTAGTGCTTTTCCCTTGTCCAATAGTATTTGGTGAAGGTTTCTAATTTCGGCCTCCTTCTCCTCTATCTTCTTCTTCAATGTTCGATCTGATGAGCCAAATGTAAAATATACAACATTTATTTTTGAAGCAACTTCATTCAACATATTCTCTCATTGTTGAAAGGACTTATGAAACTGGAGTAAGCTCTCCATAGTTACATCACCTAGTTTTGTACTGCCAAAAAGTTTTGGTGTGATGGCCTTTTTACCCTCGACTTTGGATTCTTTTGTTGTGCTGACCTTTTTACTCTTGACTGTTGATTCTTCTGGTGTGCAGACCTGTTCACCCTTGACTGTTGATTCTTCTGGTGTGCATACTTGTTTACCCTTGACTGTTGATTTTTTTCCTCTTCCAACACTTTTAGCCTTGAGAGTTGATGAAATCCTTTCAATTCTCTTTTTTTGTAGCAACTCATTTTTGTTTTTAATTGTTTTATTTAATTTTTCCAATCTTGTTTCATATTCCACAGTCTCATTTTGCTGTTGAATGATCATTTCTCTCAATGCCTTTTCAAACTCAACCCTCAAATCTGCAATAAATGTTTCTTTCTGCTTCAATTCTTGCTGAAGTTCTGCTTCCTTACCAAATACAGTCTTCAGTGGTGGCATGTTCAAAACTTCAAGCCTGTTTTTTAGCTCATTTTCATGTCTCCCTATAGTTTCCTCATCTTTTTTCTTTTGAGCCTGATACATGTCTTTCAATATGTCAAGTTCAAAAATCGATTATGTTAGAACTACGGTAAATTTAGAACATTGATCCTTAATAAGTTTATCCTTCTGGCCAATTATTTTTTAAGTTTCCACAATTCTTTTCTCTAAACTTGTAACACGATGTACCAAATCAAGAATTTGGACATTCTTAGTTCTGCACAATTCGTCTCTAGCTTTGAAGGAATCCTCCCACAAGGTAGATTGTTCTTTGAAATGTACCATTTTATCAAATAAAGAAAAAACAAATCTACCATCAAAAGAATATTTGGCATGAATTAGGTCTTCATCACTCATCAGTGAACGATCCATATCATTGTTCACAAATTCCTCCCATTGATCTGCATTTTCATTTCCATGCATTCCAACCAAAGTTGTGACACCGACATATTCTTCAAGGGAAAGTGAAGGCATTTCGTTTCCCACAGATTCCATATTGTCCTCTAAATGTTGTCCATGTATTGTTGATGTAGTGATAGTTGCTTCTACATTGTTCTTTAAAGATGGTTGAGGTAATTCATAATTTTTTTGTTGTTCTTTAGGCTTCCTAATGTATGTTCTGCTAGAATTTGACCCTACAATACTGGGTCAACATAAATCAATAATTTTTTGTGGTGTTCCCAGGTAACTGAACTTGACCCTCTTCATTTTACTATCTTGCAATGCAAAGTTCAATTTCCTAGCCAATAGATGAGGGACATCTATGGCCATGTATTCAACCCAATGTATGGCTAGCTTTATGCAATCACCCGAAATATCATGACGCTTGTGGTGATTCATAATGGTCATAAGGATAATCCGAATCAAGGATTTGTATACTCCTTGAGGAACATATTCCATTTTTAGACCATTTTTGGGAACAACAACCCGTTTCCCACAAATTTTACTGGCCATCTGAATCTTTTCTTCCTTGGGGGTTTTCCATGATTTTAACATTGTCCCCTCTCTTTGTGGAATTGTGGTTTCAATGGCAACCAAATCGGGGTCTAGATGAACCCTCTTCCCAAAAATATGCAATTCCATAGCCCCATGATCATAACTATAGATTGCATCATCTATCTCATCATTTTGATAATTAAAATGTCCAAAAATAAACCTATCCACTCCTGCTCTTAAAAAGATATTTAACATACTAGTTGGCCATATGCTTGTATCACGCCATTCATCAACATTCTCTTGGATTTTTTTCACCGTGAACCCTTCAACCTGGGAACCCTTGAGTTTAATGCAATGAGAAAGCATTTCTTTCCTACCAACCCCAATTGGGAAGTTGGTGTCAACTCATTAGCATTATCTTGACCTTGCAAATAAATGAGACAAAGTAAGATGCATGGAAATAAGAATTGGTGTTTTCTGTACCAAATGCTCATCATATTTTGATGCACGACTCTGCACCCAACATACAATGATTTCTAATATATTGATAACATAAAATAAAATAGATCTAAATTACGAAATTTTCCAATACTTACTAGGGATGATGGCGTATGCATTGAAGTTAATTTCTTTTGTATTAGTCCGTTCCTAGGGGTTGTTATGTCCCCTGTATTACTCTGTCAAGGCAAAAAAATGTAATATATATATTTATATATTCAAAAGATGAAAAAAACATATTTTTTCAAATAATAAATAAACAACTAACCTCCACCACAGGCGTGATTTCAGCCTGCATTTTGTATAGTAGGACACTGTTTATATGAGCATTCAGATATTAGCATTCAGATCATTAATGTGAATATATATATATATATATATATATATATATATATA
>LPNX010147347.1:331832-401555 GCA_001517045.1 Pseudotsuga menziesii
ACACTATTTATATGAGCATTCAGATATTAGCCTTCAGATCATTAATGTGAAAATATATATACTGAGACAAGAGTAAAGAATTGGACACTAACACTTTCTTTGTTGACCACATGTTCTCTCTCCATATCTTCTTCTCTTTTGAGTATTTCACTTATTGTTGTTTTCAAAGATGAGATTTCCTCTACTTTTTCTTTCACGGCTGCTTGGCTTACAGATAGTGCCTCCTTGTATGGACTCTTGCCAAACAAGTTAGTTGGTGTAAATCCTAAGCCAATGCCACGACATCGTCCTCTTGCATCAACTCCTAGTACCTTGGCAAGGGCATCATCCCTAGATGCAAAGTCTTGAGATGCAACTTCTACTTGTGCTTGTTCAATTTTTTGCTAACATTGAAATACAATTAAATCAGATCATAGAAGAAAAAATTTCCAACATGTAAAATGAAATTTTAATCAATATCTAAATTAAAAGGTTGAGAACATACTATTGTTTCTCCTATAACTGGTGGGATTGGAGTGTCATCCTTCTTTTGATGGCACTTCTTCCATAAGTCAGCCCTAGTAATGCTTGTAGTTGTATCATTAGAGGCTATAGATTTTTTCTAGTTGCAACAAGTAAAATAGTATGGTTAAGTTGTGACATTTAAATGAAACTAAAATATGCTAATATTTCTCATATCAGATACAATATCATTACAACTGTATACCATATCATCTTCGACCCGTTGTTAACCTCGATGTCTAGAGGTGTGCAAGTCCCTCTCCTTTCCTCTATTTTCCTTGTTTTTTTCCTTATATCCTAGTAATCAATTGCAAATAACATATATAAGTCAACATTACAAGCCAATAGACATTCTAAAAAACTTGATTATATAATATGTGAACTTTTTGCTTACCAGGAATTCAGTGGTGGCTCGTGATAGGACGAATTCTATCCACACTGTCTCACTTATCATAATTGGACGAACATTTTTTAATCTTTCCTCTGTTGACTCATAAGGGTCACAATATTGTTTGGTCAACCGATATCTATGAATGTTTGCCTTATGTCCAATGGATTTCATACAATATTCCTTAAGGACCAGAGGGATTATGAATTTTGCCTGCAACATACAAGAATTACATCTTTAGATGCCATACATGGTTTGAAAATAAAGTTCGAAATCATACAAAAATAGAAATGTTGAAAACAAATACACATAATGTATAATACTCACATTAATAATGTTCCACAAGTCCTCCTTCAACTGATCTGAAACCTTCCTCCAATCAGAATAATTAATTGGAACCATTTCCCTTGCGAGCACACCTAGTAATGAAGATAGCTTCATAGAGTTTGGAACAATTGGTTGGTTCCTTTCATTGATATGAATTTTAATCTTTTCCTCCAAGTTATTGATTTTCGCACATTTAGTTTCTCGTCTACCTTTCTTCTTGACTTTCTTTGTCGATGCTCGTGTAGAGGGATCTTCACCTTGTATACTAATATCTTATTGGCATTGTTCTTTGTGAACATATTCTATAAAAGAAGGGAAGGTAAAGGTGTTATGGATTTCAAAGTCTTAAAATTTGATTTATGAATAACTACAAAATTATACATTAATGACCTTACCTTGTTCTTCATGTTTCTCCGCATTTTTTTGTGTCGACGGATCTTGCCCTTCTACATTGTTATCCATATGGCATGGTTGTTTGTGAACATCTTCTATAAAAGAAGGCCACGTAAAGGTGTTATGGATTTCTTAATAATAACATTTATAGCTATAAGGAACTAGAAAAATCTGAGTTATTGGGCTTATCTTGTTCATGTTGCTCCTCTTCCTGAAAAGAGGAAAATGTATCTTTGCCATTTGCTTCTTTGGTAGGACTAGTAGAGTCATTCAAAGGCATAGAAGGTGTACTAATCTTCTTTGCTATTGTTTGTATTTTCCTCTTCTTTGTAACTGTAGCTAAGAATGTTATTAAACATATTCCTAACATCATCATACAATAAAAATAAGCATTATATAACTACATAAGGAAATACATTGTTCTATTTCTAAATATTTACCTTATTATATGCATGTCCCTTGCTTTCCCATTTGATCATTTTGACGCGTTCTTTTTGAAAATTTCACAATCAGATTTTTTGATTTCGTGTCATAACATGCTTTGCCTGCTTTTTAAAAAATGATTAGAGTGTTGATTAGCCATAGCATATTAGATTGTTATTAAAGTACAAAGTAATATGTTTTAACAATTTAAATTAAATAAAAGTAGTATTCCCATTTGTTGTGATGGGGAATTTTTGTTAGGATTATTAATCCTCCCTTGTCCAATTTGGTCATTATGTCAAAATCATGAGTCATGTATAAATTGGGAGTCCTTTCAGTCTATTTTTAGTCACTAGCACAATTGGGTCCACTTGGCCTAATTGGGGCACATGCACTAGTTACTAAAGTGTGGGGAACACTAATTGAGGCTAACTGCCACTTATTGCACTTGCATGCATAAGTTTAGGAGCCTCCTAGACCAATCCCTACAAATTAGGAGCCACTAGGAGTGTTGATACTAACCTCCATCAGTTGAGTTCAGTTGGTGACTAGTCAAGCTCAGTTAGGAGTCGGTTACATTCAGTTCTAGTTCCCTACACTCGGTTCTATTCAGTTAGCGCTAGGATTGCATGGCTGCATGCAGGTGAGGTGCATTTACTCACCTACCTCAGTCAGTTAGACTAGTCAACACTGAGTTAGACACTTGAGTTTGAATTTTGAACTCCGGTGAACTTCGATAATGATTTAGACAAGGTCAGTTAACCATTAAGTCAAGTAGAGTCCAATCAATTTGAATTTCCTCACATGGATTCGAATTGCATGTGGCTATTTATCCATTGTACTTATTTGTAATTATTATCTAATTACTTTTGATTAATGAAAGCATTCACAGCTGCAAGCCATTTTTGCACTGTTTCATTCTTCAATTGCTGAGTAAATTGTATGATGTATCTTGTGAGTTGTGTGTTGGTCCACATATCTATGTGCTCAATTTAATATGGTATTAGAGCCTTGGAAGGACAAGGCACTTCTCCTACTATAGATCCATACTTGGATAAAAAAAATGAGCAAATTTGCTCCTTCCAGTACTGCACCAGAACCAGAGAATTTACCTCTTAATATCCAAAGTAAAGGAATTGTTGATCAAGCTTGCTTGATCAACTATGCTGGGTGTGATGAAAATTCCAAAAGTGCAGACTATCGACCTTATTTTGTCTATTTGATTATGTGATTTATAAGGTTTATCAGTCTCCTTCACTGCATTCACTACAAGTAGCTCAGTCTCCTTCACCACATTTGCTACAGTAGCCCAGTCCTCTTCTTTGCATTCTAAATGGCTCCTCCAATGGATCTTCTCACTCCTTTCAACTACCACCAGTGGAAGGAGGACATGGATATGCAACTACACTCGAAAATACTCTTTAGACTCACAATGGAGATAGAGAAAGAGCCAATTCATTATGTTGACAAAGAAAAGTACTGGAATAGGCTTGATGAAGCCTTAAGATGCTTATGCCTCTCAATCTCTCGAGACGTTCTCTTCCGCATCAATGGATTGAAGAATCCCAAGGAGGTTTGGGATAAGCTTGCTTCCTTATTAGACAAGCAGGATGATATTAGGATCTATCGGCTGGAGAATGAGCCGATCTCTCTACATCCATCCAATTTCGAAACACTAAATGACTTCTTCACAAAATTCAAGCATCTAGTGTTCCAATTGAAGCTATGTAAGGTTAAGAAGGAGGATGATCAACTCATCCTTTCCATTCTCTCCAAACTTGGTGTAGACTATTTATTCTTTGTATCAATATTTCATTTTGTGAAGCTCTCTACTCCAAACTAGAAGATGCCTACTCTTAACTCTTTCATTGAATCTCTCACTCAGGAGCATGACAAGTTTATCCAAATAGGGATCATTCGATCTTCCAGAGATCAAGCACTTGTTGCAGGAGGACCTAAGCCTAGCAAATGATAAAGGGAAGAAAAATGATGAGTCTCCTATAGAGAAAGAGCAGTCAAATGAGCCTTCAAGTTTGAAGAGAAGCAAGAAGAATGGTAAAGGAAAGACGCTCTGTTCTTACTGTGGAAGGGGCTTTCATCCAGAAAGCACCTGTATGAGAAGAACAATTGATGAGATGTCTCTTCTTCTAAAGAAACATAACATTACTATACCTACTAGCGCAAGGAAGGTTGACCACATAGAAGAAACTGAAGAACATGAAGAGACATGCCATGCAATGAAGGCTATTTTCTCAACAGCACATGCCTTCCTCATTGATTCCGGAGCTTCCAATCATATGGTTGCATCCAGAGAATCATTCTCTTCCTTGCAGTCTTTCGATGGTCCTAGTATTCAGATGGGAAATAATAGTAAAGTTCAAGCCAAAGGGAAGGGCTCTATCAAGCTTGAACATGGAAAGTTCAAAGATATGCTTTATGTTCCCTCCCTAGATGTAAGCCTATTATCTGTATACCAGATGACTCATACTGGCTCTCCAAAGTGAGTCATATTTGGTCCTGACTTAGTGGATATCACAGATATCTCTATTGGGAACATCATAGCAAAGGGTGCTGCAAATCATGCCTCCAAGGCATATGAGTTCTCACACTTCATGCCATTTTCAGAACCAGTTCACTCTCAGCAGCCACTTGCAAGGGAAGGTAAAAACATTTCATCTACTTATTTTATAGTTTCCACTAGTATTGCAGATCTAGTTGTATCAATTTATGAGATTGAGATTCAGGGTGATTCAGATCCAGATCCAGTCCCTACTTCCAAACTGGAAGCTAGGAATATGACTGGAAATCCATCTGACACTCAAAAGGGAAAGACCCTTGCGCTATGTCATGCAATCTTACCTCCTTCAGAGAGATGTGATAGACTTCTAGTAAGATGCTACATGGCAAGCGCTCAGTCTCACTACATTCAGAATAATAGAGTGGATCATACACCTCTTCATCCAACAAGAGGAAAAAGTTACATTCCTCCTCCCTTCCATCATCATTTTGGGAGAAGATGGAGAAGTCTACATGCCAGGCCCCAGGATACCTGTGCACAAAACATCATGCATGCTGCTCTGCTACATCACAAAGATTGTAGCAACACATTTTCAAGTTTTTCAAACTTGAATCCTGATTCTATCTGCATAGTTAGAGGGGGGATTTTTTCCCATGGGGTTTTTTCCCTAGCTCCTTGTATTGATCAGTCACTTTACTTTACTTGCTGTAATAGGTGACCTATGGTCTTACTTACCAGGGCCCAAAAATTGTCCAAGTTAGAATTCGAGGGGGGTGTTAGGATTATCAATCCTCCCTTGTCTAATTTGGTCATTATGTCTAAATTAGGAGTCATGTCTAAATCGAGAGTCTTTTTAGTCACCAACACAATTGGTTCCACTTAACCTAATTGGGGCACATTGGACCAGTTACTAAAGCATTGGGAACACTAATTGAGGCCAACTTCCATTGATTGCACTTGCATGCATCAGTTTAGGAGCCTCCTAGATCAATCCCTACAAATTAGGATCCACTGGGAGTGCTGATACCAACCTCCATCAGTTGAGTTTAGTTCATGACTAGTCAAGCTCAGTTAGGAGTCAGTTACATTCAGTTCTAGTTCCCTACACTCAGTTCTATTCAGTTAGCTCTAGGATTGCATGGCTTCATGCAGGTGAGGCGCATTTACTCACCTACCTTAGTTAGTTAGACTAGTCAACACTGAATTAGACACTTGAGTTTGGATTTTGAACTCCGATGAACTCTGATAATGATTTAGACAAGGTCAATTAACCATTCAGTCAAGTAGAGTCCAACCAATTCAAATTTCCTCACATGGATTCAAATTGCAGGTGGCTATTTAGCCATTGTACTTCTTTGTAATTATTATCTAATTAGTTTTGATTAATGAAAGCATTCATAGCTGCAAGCCATTTTTGCACCGTTTCATTCTTCAATTGTTGAGTAATTATTATCTTGTGAGTTGTGTGTTGGTCCGTAGATCTATGTGCTCAATTTAATAATTTTTTTTTGCAAAGAACTCATGGATGTAACCTCTTGGGTGGCTCAACCACAGTCTTATTAATACAAAACCTACTCGTTTCTGTTAAAAAAAACAATTTAAATTAAATAAAAATAATGATATACTTCAATCACAAACAATCACTTACCTCCATATCTCCACTTGTACAAAGCCTACATAATTAACCATAAAAATAAAGTCCATCATCACTCAACTATTAACTGAAAGTTGTTTAAACGTTTAATCTATCTAACAAGTTTCAAAAGTAAAAGGGAAGACTATCTGTAAAGACTGTATGCTAAAAGCAACAGGTGCCATAACTTGAGAGAGAGAGAGAGAGGGTTAGAATGTTGTATGGTTAGGTTAGACACGTATAGTAGCAAACAAGATATCTCAGTCTTCAAGAGTGAAGAACCCTAAGCCTTAGAGGATTCAAATAGGATGAGGTTTACATAGGAATCCCCAAAGATGAACACGGTAACAGTCTTGCAGCAGTGGGAAAGTGCAGTCCAAATCTAGTGCTCACAAAACAATCACAACCCAGCTGAATGAATGTGAAACAATCCACGAATCAGCTAGCAAGAGCCACCACAATCCATGGTCAGCCCTAGAGGAAACCAAAATTTTTACAGAATTTTTAAAATTTTGTAGCATGGGAACCACTATTTTGATTTCTGTCAATAAAGAATGCAGTGAAACTTAAGTTACACCTCATGCAGTTCACCTCACGCAGATCACCTCAATATATCCCAACAACTTAGCTTCAGCTTTTGTGGTGTTGAATACCAGAATCAAAGCAAGTAAATGCTGAACAGTGCAACAATAAAATGCCGCCCTTTCCCGACAAAACTATTCACGGGAGATAAAATGTGAAAAGTTATGTTATGGGTCCCATTTTTTTTTTCTTTTTTTCTTTTTGTTTTTTTTGTTTCTTTTTGGTAAATTTAATTTCCTTTTTTTTGGTATAGATAGCAAAAACACCTAAGTTTTATCCTAAGGTTTTCAATGAAAAGGGGAAGGGCCATGGTACTAGGAGTCATGTAGGTGGACCAAAGGAAGGAAGGAGGGAACCAAAGAAATGCATCAAAAGGAAATGCAATATTAGCCTATTGTGGTGGATGACATGAAGTTAAATAATGTAATAAGCATGGTTTCTAAGGCATTGAATGTGAGGTTTATTTTTATAACGATGGGGACAATGAGTTTGTTTCAATAGATTCAAGTGCACTAGTAATCAATTTTACCTTACCACATAAGGGATTTCATTTTCATCTGAGGTTAGATGTTGAGGTCACATCCAAACATATTATTATTTCTAGTAGGTATCTACTGCATTTATACCTACGGATATTAGAGTAATTATGAGAAGAAATATACGGTGTTAATGCATATAATCTATATGCTCTTAATAAGTTTGACAATTCATTAATAAATTGGTTAAGGTCCTACTTGAAGAAAACCTACAAGAACGACCTATATAATCCTTTTAAATATTCAGAATTTTTATCATTATAACCTCTTCCAACCATATGCAATTCTTATAAAGATAAAAGGAATTTGAACTGGCATTAATAACCTATGTATTTCAAACATGTATTATACCATTGAAACTATTCTCCTAATGATAATATGATAACTTGTTTGATGGACCATATGAATATGATGTGACCCCCATCTCCTTCTAATTATAATTTTTAACCTACAATGTCAACCCTCCATCTCTTTATAATTATCAAACAAATTATAGGTATATTATACCTAGTAATGTAGGTGTTAATAATGGAAAGGACACCTTTAATTTTTCTAATTCCTACATTAACACTTGTTATATGAATTAGTGAACCATGGCAATCTTGTATCTAGATCAGAGAAAAAGATGGCTATATAGATCCAAAATTTCATCTATTATATCCTTAACTAGTATTCCCCTAACCATCATCCCTAACTGAAAATGATTGACACCAATTAATGAAGTAGCATATACTACCTTGAATAATGGACATAATTCCAAAGGAGGAAAAGTTGTCATTTATCTTGCACTAGTACTGGAGCATATGAAGGAAAATGGTTGTGATCAACCAAATATTCATACTTACATTAATAATCCTTTGATGAATTGATTTCACAAGGAAAATGACTTGATACAAATAAGGATGTTGAGAGGGTATACCATGAAATCAACCATGTATATTAGCCTATTGTGGTGGATGACATGAAGTTAAATAATGTAATAACCATGGCTTATAATGCATTGATTGTGATGTTTATTTGTAGAAGGATGGGGGTAGTGAGTTTGTTTCAATGTATTCAAGTGCACCAGTAATCAATTTTATAAGCTTACCACATAAGGGATGTGATCATTAATTTCATCTAAGGTTATGTTGAGGTTACAATATACAAACATAGTATTATTTTTACTCGGTATCTACTGCATACATATATACGTAGATGGATTTACTACTTATTTGATCAAATTACTTATATATATTCATTGAAGGTCCCCTCTCAATAAGTAAGGATACCATAAGGATAAAATAAATGTACTAAATTAGTCTGTTTCCATAGACTCTCTTATGCTTCTACACAAGATATATATTTTCTCTTTGATCTGCTATTTGTAACTATAACTGGCATCATTATATGACTCATTATTTTTTCTTGCCTTACAAAGCTGAGATCTATGATCATATGCAATATTCAAACAATTTTATCTTTTTTTTTTCTTGGTTGGATTTATGATCTCTCTTCTTATGGAGATCATATGAGCTAAAATTTATATGGTGCTATGCCTTATAAATCTCCTTTCTTAATTGACATATAAATTAGGTAACGAGGGATATTAGAGTAATTATGAGAAGAAATATACGATGTTAACGCATATAATCTATATGCTCTCCACAAGTTTGACAATTCATTAATAAATTGGTTAAGGTCCTACCTGGAGAAAACCTACAAGAACTTATATAATCCTTTGAAATATTAAGAATTGTTATCATTATAACCTCTTCCAACCATATGCAATTCTTATAATGATAAAAGGAATTTGAACTAGCATTAATAACCTATGTATTTCAGACCTGTATTATACCATTGAAACTATTCTCCTAATGATAATCTGATAACTTGTTTGAGGGACCATATGAATATGCTGTGACCCCCATCTCCTTCTAAGTATAATTTTTAACCTACAATGTCAACCCTCCATCTCTTTATAATTATCAAACAAATTATAGGTATATTATACCTAGTAATGCACATGTTAATGATGGAAAGGACACCTTTAATTTTTCTAATTCCTACAACACTTGTTATATGAATCAGGGAACCATGACAATCTTGTAGCTAGATCAGAGAAAAATATGGCTATATAGATCCATAATTTCATCTAATCTATCCTTAACTAGTATTCCATTAACCATCATCCCTAACTGAAAATGATTGACACCAATTAATGAAGTAACATGAAATCGACCATGTAGATTAGCCTATTGTGGTGGATGACATGAAGTTAAATAATGTAATAACCATTGCTTAGAATGCATTGTTTGTGATTTTTATTTGTAGATTAAGGATGGGGGAAGTACTGAGTTTGTTTCAATGTATTCATGTGCACTAGTAATCAATTTTATAAGCTTACCACATAAGGGATGTCATTAATTTCATCTGAGGTTAGATGTTGGGGTTACAATATCCAAACATAGTATTATTTTTACTAGGTATCTACTGCATGCATCTATACGTAGGTGGATTTACCTCTTGCTTGATCAAATTACTTATATATATTCATTGAAGGTCCCCTCTCAATAAGTAAGGATACCATAAGGATAAAATAACTGTACTAAATTAGTCTATTTCCATAGACTCTCTTATGCTTCTACACAAGATATATATTTTCTCTTTGATATGCTATTTGTAACTATAACTTGCATCATTATTTGACTCATTTTTTTCTTTCCTTACAAAGAGATCTATGATCATATGCAATTTTCAAACAATTTTATCTTGTTTTTTTCTTGGTTGGATTTATGATCTTTCTTCTTATGGAGATCATATGAGCTAAAATTTCTATGGTGGTATGCCTTACAAATCTCCTTTCTTAATTGACATATAAATTAGGTAACAAGGGATATTAGAGTGATTATGGGAAGAAATATACAGTGTTACTACATATAATATATATGCTCTCCACAAGTTTGACAATTCATTAATACATTGGTTAAGGTCCTACATCCTGGAGAAAACCTAAAATAATATATATGCTCTCCACAAGTTTGCTATTTTGCTTGATGTTTTATTCATGTGTAGCTGGGGTTATGATTCAGATTCTTCCGAGATAGGTACCTTCTATTATTGTAACTCATGGGGACTCATTTTTTTTATGCTTTGCATCGTTTCATATAGATATATATATCATTTTTTTTACCTCTTGGTTTGTTGTATGCATAGGAGGCGACCCAGAAAGTTTGCTACCACACAAGTGGAACAAAGTATTGCAAGGTTCATGGCTTGGGTAATACTGGTACCCTACCCTTTACGACTCTATGGTTTGACTTGCTTTTATTTTCCAAGGCATAGTCTGGATTCCTAACTCTGTGTGGGTTTTTGAAGAAAGTGATGAGTTTCTTGGTAGTCGTGAGGCATTTTCTTGATCTTGGACTATACTGGGAGTCCTTCGATACAGGGATAATATTTTTGTTTTCATTTTAAAAGTATGAGCAAACCTTTGACTGTCTCTACGGGAATGTAAATAATTTTGTTAAAAACCTTGTGAGGGATTTTGTTTGTGAAACATCGTTGTAATTTTGGTTTACAGTCTGTCGCTTTGTGATAATGTAATGTGGCCGTGAGGCTGTTAACCAGTTGCACCTATTTTTGTAAAGAAGGATATGGGCCATAGATCCACTGTCAATAAGCTATGTCTGTTTATCTTTTAAGAAAGAGGTCATGGATGTATCCCACAAGGATTTTATATTTATAGTATTTAAAATGTTATTTTGATTTTACAAGTTGATTTCCTTTAAACAATAGTCAGTAGGTCATGGGACCTTGGGGGAAAAATCACATACAAGATAGGTTAATCGATTTTCTTAGGTTATGAATCTTCTATACTGTCATTCTTGTTTCTAAGGAAAGGGTTGTAAGGGCTCTATCGATAATAACTACTGTTAATTATTTCTAGTATGGTTTTGTGAGAACCTGTGAGGGCTTATATGACGCTATGTAAAAATGTAACTTCTTTTTATTTATAGCATTGCTTCTCTTGTGCAATAGATATTCTCCATTCTGTTTTTCTACTATGTTTGGCATTTTTACAGTTTATAATAACGTGGCCGTGAGGCCCTTATACTGTCGTGCTTACTTTTGGATAGGGCCATAAGGCCACTAACAATAATAATTTGTTAATTAAATTAAACAATGGTTTTTATGTTTTGGAAAGACCCGCAAGGGTTCTACACCTATCTTGAATTTTCTAGTATTTAATTCTTTAAAGTATTATTAGCAAGCCATAAGGCCGTAGATGATTTCTATAATTGCTCTGTTAAAGAGTTAAAGTTGTGAATCCTCTATTTTAAATCCTGGTTATGTAACAAGGTTTAGTCGTTATAGTTTGTATTTTGTTCATAAAGAATTAGATGATGGACGTGAGGCCCTTTTCATTGATAATACTGTTGAAGAGGGGTCGAAGGGCCATTGTTTAAATATTTAAGCTCTTCTTAGATGATAATACTATTTCTAAAGCAAATAAATTAAATCATAAGGTTGTTTGTAATTTTCTTCTGTAAGTAATTAGCTTACATATAACAATACCATTTCAGTTTATAGCCTGTAACCAGTGCTGCAACCTATCGATAAACCTGAATTGGTATTTAAAGGTTTTTTTTATTATAACGGTATTTAGGGTTTTGATTATCAACTAGAACTTAGCCCTAGTTTGAAATTCTTTCAACTGTAATATTTTAATATGTGCATACTCGTGCATACTATGTATTAGGTTCAAACCTTTGAGATGTTTATAATGAACACTGTTTGGTTAATTTCAAGAAACTATATTACTAGCTTACTCAATTTTTTTTGTCACTAGGGGAATCAACAACTGGAGCTGAGCTGGTAGTCACGTGACATGGGGTCTAGGGATCCATTCCCGCTACCACTATACCCCTAGTTTCCCCATACTCACTGCAATACATGGGACATAGGTAAAACCGGGTGGGATTTGATCTCGTGACCTCCAATTTACAACAAGTGACTTCATAACAACTGAACCGCCAATGAGCCACACCCGTGCGGGCTTACTAGCTTACTCAATTATCTAAGAGTCTAATTTTTACTACAATTTGTTTGTCTTATAAATATATTTATGAATATCTGTAACTATAAATATATTTCATTTTAAAACTAGATTAACAGAAAAAATGCCACTAAATTTAGCAGTATGATAGATTGAAAATAAGGTAGATATACTACACTGAAAAATGCAAGAGACAAGGGAAACATCCATTAACGAGGTGTACTTAACAGAATAACCAGAGCAATAAATTTAAATTTTAACTTTGAACAAACATAATTATAGATCTCTCCTCTTAGAACAATTTTCCAAACAACTTTCAGATATATAGTTCCTAGCATATCTAATTATCCTAGTTTCAGCTACTGAGCATACTTTCAAATAAAAGTATAGACCTAGAATTTAATAATAGTTAGAATGTGGATAATATGCAGAAGGGGACAAACAACCAAAGGAGACTATTCCACCCAACCTTCTCCTAAAGCAACCAAGATTACTTGCTTAGGACCCCCGAGAATGTTCACTGAACCACTAGGACGAATATCACTGGATATAGCCCACACAACAAAATTGCTACAACTTAGCACTCGGTAGCAGACTTAAATCAACAATTCCACTTTAGCTATCCCCTTATCAAATTTCTTGTGTGCTTGAATTTTCAGTTTGCAACAATCACAAGGTTCATTCACTTAGAAATCATAATGAGTAGTGAGATTCCTACTCAATTTGATGGTATTTATAAGATTGCCTAGGTATTTGGGTCAGTTTTGGAATTAAATGAGCCACCAGCTCAGTTCCCCCTCTCAGGGAACATGACCACGATTTTATGGATTATGCTTCCTCCAAGAGCTAGAAAGTGAAATGCTAGTGCTGCCACTTGTCAACCAACCTTCTACAACTTCTCATTCCTCCTAGTGGGTCAGTGAACACTCATTTAACAGTCTCCCTTGGATAGGTGTCTCTTCTATTTAATTATTAAAATAAATAATTCTTCAATTAGAGTCATCCTTGACCAACTTGTATTTAATTGAGCACATAGATTTGTAGACAAACACACAACTCACAAAATAGATCACACAATTTACTCAACAGTTGAAGAATGAAACAATGCAAAAATGGCTTGCAGCTGTGAATGCTTTCATTAATAAAAAAAGTAATCAGATAATAATTACAATGGAGTACAATGGATTTAATAGCCACATGAAATTCGAATCCACATGAGGAAATTCGAATTGATAGACTCTACTTGGTTGTAGGTAACTAAGACCTTGTCTAAATCACTATCGGAGGACTCAATAGTTAACTGACCTTGTCTAAACCATAACCGGAGTTCATCGGAGCTCTAAAACACAACTCAAGTGTTACATTCAGTGTTGACTAAGGCTAATTGACTGTGGTAGGTAAGAAATGCGCCCCTCCAGTATGCAGTCATGTAAACCTAGCGCTAACTGAATGTAGAGGACTAGAATTGAATGTAACTGACTCCTAACTTAGCTTGACTAGTCATTAACTGAACTGAACTGACATTGGTTGGTTTCAGCACTCCCAGTGGCTCTCAAATTGTAGGGATTGGTCTAGAAGGCTCCTAAACTGATGCAATTAAGTGCAATCAGTGGTAGTAAGTCTCAATTAGTGTTCCCCACACTTTAGTAACTGAAACATGTGCCCCAATTATGCCAAGTGGACCCAATGGTGATAATGACTATAAATAGACTAGATGGACTCCCGATTTAGACATGACTCCTGATTTAGACATATGACCAAATTTGGACAAGGGAGGATTAATAATCCTAACACCCCCCCTGAATGCTAACTTGGACAATCTGTGGGCCCTGGTAACTAAGACCATAGGTCACCCATTACATCAAGTAAAATAAAGGAACTGCTTAATACAAGGAGCTAGGGAAAAAACCACATGGGAAAAAATCCCCCCTCTATCTAAGCAGGTAGAATCAGGTATCAAGTTTGAAAAAATTGAAAATATGTTGCTGCAATCTTCATCTCTGTAAGGTAGCGAAGCAGCATGCATGGTGTGCTGTGCACATGTATTCCGAGGTCTGGCATGTAGACCTCTCCTTCTTCTCCAAAAATGATGATGGAAGGAAGGAGGAATGTAACCTTTGTCTCTTGCTGAATGAAGAGGTGTATGATCATATCTATTCTTAAGAATGTAGTGAGACTGAGCCCTTTCCATATAGCATCTTACAGGGAGTTTATTGCATCTCTCTGAAGGAGGTAAGATTGCATGGCATAGCGCAAGGGTATTTCCTTTCTGAGTGTCAAGTGAGTTTCCAGTCGTCTTCCTAGCTTCCAGTTTGGAAGTAGGGATTGAATCTAGATCCGAGTCACCCTAAATCTCAATCTCATAAACTGATAAAGATGGATCTGCAATACTAGTAGAATCTGTAAAATAATTAGATGCAATGATTTTACCTTCCCTTGCAAGTGGCTGCTAAGAGTGCACTGGTTCTGAAGGAGGCATGAAATGTGAGAACTCATATGCTTTTGAAGCATGATTTGCAGTACCCTTTGCTATGATGCTCCCAGTAGAGATATCTGTGATCTCCACTGAGTTAGGACCAAAGATCACTTGCTTTGGAGATCCAGTATGGGTCATTTAATACAAATATAATAGGTTTGAAGCTAGGGAGGGAACAAATAGCACATCTTTGAACCTTCCATGTTCAAGCTTGACAGAGCCCTTACCCTTTGTTTTGACTTTACTGTTATTGCCCATTTGAATACTAGGACCATCAAAGGACTGAAAAGAAGAGAATAATTCTCTGGATGTAGCCATATGGTTGGAAGATCCAGAATCAATGAGGAAGACATGTGCTGATGTGCAGCAAGCCTTCAGTGCATGGCCTTTCCTTTGGTATTCTTCATCTTCTTCTTCTTCAGAGTCATCCTTCCTTGCGCTAGTAGATACATAAATGTTATGTTTCTTCAAAAGAAGATCCATTTCATCAAGTTGTCTTCTCATACAGGATCTTTATGAATGAAAGCCCCTTCCACAGTAAGAGTAGAGGACCTTGCCTTTGCCATTCTTCTTGCTTCTCTTCAAACCTGAAGGTTCTTTTGACTGCTCTTTCTTCACATGAGACTCATCCCTTTGCTTCCCTTTGCCATTCCCTACCTTATCTCCTCTTGCAACCATAGCTAGATCTTTGGAAGATTGAATGATCCCCATTTGGATCAATTTATCATTCTCAGAAATTAAAATTTGGATGAAGGAATTAAGAGTCGGAATCTTCCAATTTGGAGTAGTGAGCCTTACTGTTTGGAAGGTGGATACAAATACTGTGTAGTCTGCATTGAGCTTTGTGAGAATGGAAAGAATGAGCCAATCTTCATCCTTCTCCACTTTGCATTGCTTCAATTGATATATCAAATTCTTGAACTTTGTGAAGAATTCATTCAGTGATTCGAAATTGGATGGATTAAGAGGATCATATCATTTTCTAGATAATGGATCCTCATCTCATCCTGCTTATCAAATAAGGAGGCAAGCTTGTCCCGAACCTCCTTAGGAGTCTTCAATTCTTGGATGTGGAATCAGAGATCTCTAGAGACTGAGGAGAGAAAGTGTCCATGGGCTTCATCAAGCCTGTTCATGTACTTAGCTTTGTCTTTATCTGAAGCTGGCTCTGCCTCTGTTTCTTCTATGAGTCTGAAGAGCTGCTTGGTGCGGAACATTACCACCATGTCTTCCTTCCACTGGTGATAGTTTAAGGGATTGAGAGGCTCCACTGGATGAGCTATTTTGAATGTATTAAGAAGGACTGAGCTGCTATAGCGAATGCAGTGAGAAGAAAGGACTGCTTGTAGCGAATGTTGTAAGAAAAGCTGATAACCTGTCACACAATCAAACATAAAAAGTAAGGTTGACAGTTTGCACTTGTGGAATTTCCTTCACACCCAGCATAGTTCATCAAGCAAGCTTGATCAACAATTTCCTAACTTGGGATATTAAGTGGTAAATTCTCCGCTTCTGGTACAGTACTGAAAGGAGCAATTTGCTATAAAAAAATGATCCAGCTGAAGATCTAAGGAGGAGAGGTGTCTTGTCCGCTGAGGCTCTAATACCATATTAAATTGAGCACATAGATTTGTAGACAAACACACAACTCACAAAATAGATCACACAATTTACTCAGCAATTGAAGAATGAAACAATGCAAAAATGGCTTGCAACTGTGAATGCTTTCATTGATAAAAAAAGTAATCAGATAATAATTACAATGGAGTACAATGGATTTAATAGCCACATGAAATTTGAATCCACATGAGGAAATTCGAATTGATAGACTCTGCTT
This sequence comes from Pseudotsuga menziesii, assembly GCA_001517045.1. Classification (NCBI taxonomy): domain Eukaryota; kingdom Viridiplantae; phylum Streptophyta; class Pinopsida; order Pinales; family Pinaceae; genus Pseudotsuga; species Pseudotsuga menziesii. The sequence continues at coordinate 348,485 of LPNX010147347.1, forward strand.
GACTGTAGGTAACTAAGACCTTGTCTAAATCACTATCGAAGGACTCAATAGTTAACTGACCTTGTCTAAACCATAACCGGAGTTCATCAGAGCTCTAAAACACAACTCAAGTGTTACATTCAGTGTTGACTAAGGCTAACTAACTGTGGTAGGTGAGAAATGCGCCCCTCCCAAGTGCAGTCATGTAAACCTAGCACTAACTGAATGTAGAGGACTATAACTGAATGTAACTGACTCCTAACTTAGCTTGACTAGTCATTAATTGAACTGAACTGACCTTGGTTGGTTTCAGCACTCCCAGTGGCTCCTAAATTGTAGGGATTGGTCTAGGAGGATCCTAAATTGATGCAATTAAGTGCAATCAGTGGCAGTAAGCCTCAATTAGTGTTCCCCACACTTTAGTAACTGAAACATGTGCCCCAATTAGGCCAAGTGGACCCATTGGTGCTAATGACTATAAATAAACTGGATGGACTCTTGATTTAGACATGAATCCTGATTTAGACATATGACCAAATTTGGACAAGGGAGGATTAATAAGCCTATTAAATTGGTTATAAAACTTTACAATAAATTTAACATAATGTTTTTTTTTCCTGAAATAAATAATAAATATTTATTTTTTTAGTTCTGGGTATGTTACAAACACCCCCCCTTAATCTCAACATTGTCCTTGATGTTGCTTAAGTTATTTCGAGTCTTCCTGGAATAGATCCGGATATGCCACCCGCATATCGCTCTCTAATTCCGAGTTTGCTTCATTTGGACTGAGGTGTTTCCATTGCACCTTTACCTATCCAATGGTGCGATTCCAGAGAAAAGTTCCCCTCTTGTCAAGAATATAGTGCAGTTCCACCAGAAAATATCCTTCTAGTTCTACCTGAATCACATGAGTAACATCATGTAGAAATATGAAAGACATTATGTATTCTAAGATTAGGTGGCAAAGCTAAGTGATATGGCATTGGCCCCACTCTTCCAATATTTCGAATGGTCCGCAATACCTGGGTGCTAATTTAGCACAACTCCCTAGTTTAAAGGAGCTCTTTTTTGGGATTTACTTTAACAAAAACATGCTCACCTACTTGGAATTCTTTCAGAGTTCTTTTAAGCTCGGAATGACTCTTTTGTCTGTCCCAAGCAGTTTTCAAATTGTTTTGTACCTGTTTCAATGTTAGTTCTAGTTATTTTAACAAGTCAGGTGCTAACATTAATCTGTCAACTGGATTACTCCATGTAATAGGAGTGTTACATTTTCTACCATATAATATTTCAAAAGGACTAAGCTTTGCTGAAGTTTGATAATGATTATTATATGCAAATTGAACTAAGTGCAAATAATCTTCCCAATCCTTGGGATAGTCCCTAACATACATTCGTAACATATCTTCTAGTACTTGATTGACTCTTTCTGTTTGCCCATCCGTTTGCGGATGATAAGCAATATTGAAATTTAATTTCGTATCTAGTCCTTTTAATAAAGATTTCAAAAATTATAACCTTTGGAATTCCATGCAAACAAAATATTTCTTTCATAAAGATGTCAGCAATGTTAGCAGCTTTATGAGTTGTTTTAACAGGTATAAAGTGTGCTGCCTTACTTAGTTTGTCCACTACTACCATTATTAAATCATTTTGTTTCTGGTTTTTAGGTAAACGAGTTATAAAATCAAGACTGATGACTTACCATTTCCAATTTGGAATTGGTAATGGTTGTAAAAGACCTGCTGGGTGTTGATGTTCAGCTTGAACTTGTTGACATTCTATACACCTAGCTAAAAATTCAGCAACTTTGTTTTTCATATTAGGCCAAAAATACTCTTTTCTCAACATTGTTATCATATTTTGATACCTTGGATGTCCAGAATACGAACTTTTGTGTACTTCATTCAAAATCAGTAGTTTAACTTTCGGTATGTTAGGCACATAAAGTCTATTTTTATACAGCATTAGACATTTTTCATTTAAACCTTAATCTGTATTTACATTTTCAGATATATTCCGAGTTACTTTTCCTCTTAAACTTTGGTATTCTGTGTCCAGTTTTATTCCTTCTTCCAATTTATCCTCTAATTCGGTTTTATAACTGCTAATGGCAACTACAAAACTTGTTACTACATTTCTGCTTAAGGCATCGACCACTTTGTTTTCTTTCCCTTTAATGTGCTTGATTTCAAAATCATATTCGCTAAGGAAAGCTAACCATCTAGCTTGCCTCACATTTAGATTATGTTGATCAAACATATATTTTAAACTTATGTTATCAGACATTAGCAAAAACCTTTTACCTGTTAGATGATGGCGCCACATTTTTAAAGCATAGATTATGGTAGTCATCTCTAGGTCATAAGTTGCGTAATTATTTTTGTGTGTTTTTAACTTCCTAGATTCATACACAATTACATGACCTTCTTGTGTCAGTACTCCACCCAAACCTTTGTGCATCAATGCATACAACGAAATCTTTGTCTTGATCTGCTATTTTTAGAATGGATGCAATGGTTAATAATCCTTTTAATTTATTAAATCTTTCTTTGCATTTTTTATCCTAGACAAATTTCTTTCCATTTTTTTGTAATGATGTTATAGGATTTGCAATTTTCAAAAATCCTTCTATAAATTTTCTATAATAACATGTTATTCCCATAAAGGATCGTACATCAGTTACGTACTTGGGAACATGCCAATCAATTATTGCTTTTATCTTATTCGAGTCTACCGATATCCCTTCTTTGGATATTACGTGCCCTAGATATTGTATCTTATCTTCATAAAATTCACATTTACTGAACTTAGCATATAGTTGATGTTCTCTTAAAACTTATAGTATTATATGCAAGTGTTCGTCGTGCTCTTCTTTCGTTTTAGAATAAATTAATATGTCATCGATAAAGGCGACTACATATTTGCCGAAGTATTTACTTAAGACACTGTTCATTAAGCACATGAAAGTCGTCGGATCGTTAGTTATCCCAAAGGGCATAACCAAAAATTCATAGTGCCCGTATCTAGTTCTAAAAGGAGTCTTAAAGATATCTTCATCTTTAATTCTGACTTGATGATATCCAGATCTCAAGTCTATTTTTGGAAATATCGTCGCTCCACGTATCTGATCAAACAGATCATCGATGCAGGGAAGAGGATACCTATTTTTAATTGTCATTTTATTCAGTTGATGGTAGTCTATACATAGACGTAATTTCCCATCTTTCTTCTTAACGAAAAGGGTAGGTGCTCCCCAAGGGGATAGACTTGGTCTTACATAGTTTTTGTCTACTAATTCTTGCAATTGTAATTTTAATTCGTTAAGTTCTAAAATGTTCATTTGATAAGGGGATTTTGAATTTGGTACAGCTCCTGGTACTAATTCGATTCTAAAATCCAGATCTCTCTTTGGAGGTAGTCCTGGAATTTCTTCTGGGAAAACATCCGAGAAATCTTGTAGAATTGGAATGTCATCGAAATTTAACTTATCTTTCTTATCAATTTGTTCATTATTTATTATGTGTACAACAAAAACTTTACATCCTTTTTAACCTGCAAGGCTTAGATTTTTCTAACAGAGACCTTCCTAGGTATTCCTTTGATTGGAATCGTTTCTCCTACGTTATTTAAACAAGTAAATGTTTTCTAAAAACAATTTAAAATCACTTGGTGTTTTTCCAACCAATCCATACCTATTAGGACATCATAAGATCCTAATGGTAACACATTTAACTTGACTTGAGTTTCAAACTGAATCATAAGCAAATCACAGTTTTCAACATAATTAACCACTTTCCTTTTAGTTCCAGTAGCTAGACAGACCAGCCAGGATTTTTCAAACTTTTTTAAAGATAAACTGCACTTTTCCACTATGCTAGGTGACACATAACTTAAACTAGCACCTGGATCAATCAGGATGGTAACCAACTGGTTTTGTATCATACCTTGCACTTCCACCATGGAAGTCTGATGGCCCGCCTGATGGTTTTCCAAGGCTTCATTTATTCTGGGCATTTCATTTGCCACATATCCAACTGTTTCCTCTTTCTGGATGATATGCACGTTGCTAAAGTTCCTCTTTCTGTTCGGACAGTACTTGGCATAATGTGGTCCTTGACATTCCCAGCACTTCACATGATCCTTATGTTCATTATTTTTAACAAAATTGTTAGACATATCCCTGCCTTTTGGTGCTGTAGTATTTTGTTGTGCCTTATTTTTAAAATCTTCTCCTTGATAATTATTTCTAGAGAAGTTTCAGGAGTTATTTCCAAAAATCTTATGTGACTTAAATCCCTTTCTCTTCTGATCAAAATTACTGGTTCTTTTATTCTTCCAGTTAGGTAAGTTTTCTCTCTTTTTACTCTGTTCATAACAGAATTCAGCCTTTCTCATAGCCTCTTTAAGGGTTTTTGGGTTGTCGAACTCTATTATGTCCTTGAAGCTCAGTGGGAAGACAACTTAAAAGTATTTGTATTTTAGGTTTTTCATCAATTATATATGGTACATATCTTAAGAGACTTAGAAATTTGCTACTTAATTCTTTCACTGACATTGAACCCAATTTTAATTCATATAATTCCTTAGCTCTTTCCTCGTAGTACTGTTCAGATAAAAACTTCATTTTAAAACGCTTTTTAAAAACACTCTAGGTTAAGTAATTCTCCTTAAGATTTTTGACTCTTTTTATGTCTTGCCACCAGATGTTAGCTTTTTCGGTTAAGTTGTAAATAGCCTTATGGGATTTTAGTCTATTAGAATAGTTGTGGATATGGAAATATTTCTTCATTCCTGATAGCCAAGCCTTGACTTCTTCATCTTTTTCTACTTCTCCGTTAAACATGGGAGGCTTTATTTTTTTAAATTCCCCAAAAATATCTTTATAGGGTTTATACTTCCTTCTCCTAGGTTTATGGTCACTTTCACTACTATCACTTGTGTATTTGTACCTTCCCCTATGTGACCTTGCATTAACCTCTGAGGAAGATTCACTATCAAAATATTTTGCTTTATTTCCTTTATGTTTGTGGGACATTATTTCAGAATCAGTTTCATAAACATTTATTTTTTCTTTTCCTCTGTTATGTATTTTGTCTAATAACATCTGATTTAGTTCCAGAATTCTTTCATTATCCATTTTTACAGTTTGTAGCTCATCTTTTAACTCTTTAACTATTTGTAATAACTATGAAGGTGGATTATTCAGTTCTACATAAATATTGTCTGGATTATTGTGTTGAGATCCATTTTCAGTAGATGCTTCAACACCTTCCATTTTCCTGCAAAACAAATTTTATATCTCTGTATAGAAATAAAAGTAAACAAAATCAGTATATTTGTTTTCTTATTTGCATGAGAGTGAGCCAATCAGGCCTAGTGTTTGGAAACTCACTCTAATACCACTTGTAACATCCCTAAAATTTCATAAATAAATCAAAAATTGTATTTACTGTAAGTAACTATATAATTTCATAGGAATGAATCCAAGAGATGTTATACTCTATGCTTTCTTAGTTGTGATGATAAATGACAAAATGAATTTATGTAAAATTGCAAGACTCATGTGCCTATGTTTAGCATTTTTTCAAAAGCATACTTCTTTTTACGACTTTATGTCGATATAACGTCACGCAATCTGGTCGATACTATCTCATGGTTATAACTCTGTTGGTTGCATGTAGTAAAACTATCTTCGTCCTTCCAGTTTTGTTCTACTTATGAGATTTTAAAGTAAAAGGTTCTAGTATTACTTAGCCTTTAATGCTAATGCATGAAACTTCGTCTTCTCCTTGTGTAGGTGAAACAAGTTTCAACTTAACGCTTCTTGCTAAAGGAAAACAATCCTAAACTACAAGGTATCCTCATCCTAGGCAAAAGGATGGGACGCTAAAGGTTTGGGAATGACTATACTATAACCAAGTTCTAGAAAATTGACTCCAATATAAGGTCACCCCACTATGATATGATCTTCATATACCATCATGGAGAACTATGCAAAGTGCTTAGCCTTTATAATGATACGACGATTGAATTTACAACTTGGAAACAAATATATTGTAATGATATGTAAAGGGAGTGTAATAAAATGGTTCACATGCAGACGTATGGTAATAATGGAGAATCCAGTTGGAAGCCATTAGGCATGGTGCAAAACCCCAGGGGTTTAATGCACCTCGTTGATTGTGTTGATAATTTCAATGAAGTTCTATTTGTGGTTCAATTGCCTTTGGTTTGCTTTCTCCGGCCTCTATCTGTTCGATTGGTTTCTTCACCGCGTGGAGACGATGATGGAGAAGCCGAGTCCATCGGTGCTTGAGACCCTTCCTCTCTGTCGATTCACTTGATGTTTTCTAGCTGTGTAGCTAGGGTTATGATTCATAGTCTGTCGAGATAGGTAACTTCTCTTTCTGTAACTCATGGGGATTCATTTGTTTTATTCTCTGCATTGTTTTATATAGATATATATATCACTTTTTTTACCTCTTGGTTTTTTTTATGCATAGGAGGCGACCCATAACGTTTGCTGCCACACAAGTGGAACAAAGTATTGCAAGGTTTGTGGTTCAGGTAAGACTGGTACCTTTCCCTTTACGGATCTATCATTTGACTTGCTTTTCTTTTCCAAGGCATAGTCTGGATGCTTAACTCTGTGTGGGTTTTCTAAGAAAGTGATGATTTTCTTGGTAGTCATGAGGCATTTTCTTTATCTTGGACTATATTGGGAGTCCTTTGCTACAGGGATGATATTTTTTGTCTTTTCAAAAGTATGAGTAGTCCTTCGACTGTCTCTACGGGAATGTAAATAAATTTGTTAAAAGTCCCGTGAGGGATTTTGTTTGTGAAACACCATTGTAATTTTGTTTTACAGTCCGTCATTTTTGTGATAATGTAATGTGGTCGTTAACTTGTTGCACCTGTTTTTGTAAAGAAGGATACAGGGCATAGAGCCACTGCCAATAAGCTATGACTGTTCATCTTTTAAGAAAGAGGTTATGGATGTATTCCACGAGGCTTTTATATATCACAGTCTTTATAATGTTATTTTTATTTTACAAGTTGATTTCCTTTAAACGACAGTCAGTAGGTCATGGGACCTTGGGGGGGAAATCACATAAACGATAGGTTAAACGATTTTCTTAGGTTATGAGTCTTCTATACTGTCATTCTTGTTTGTAAGGAAAGGGTCGTAAGGCCTCTGTTGATAATAACTACTGTTAATTATTTCTAGTATGGTTTTGTGAGAACCTGTGAGGGCTTATATGACGCTATGTAAAACTGTAACTTATTTTTATTTATAGCATTGTTGCTCTTGTGAAATAGATATTCTCCATTCCTTTTTTCTACTCTGTTTGACATTTTTACAGCTTATAATAACGTGGCCGTGAGGTCCTTAGACTATCGTGTTTACTTTTGGATAGGGCCATAAGGCCACTGACAGTAATAATTTGTTAATTAAATTAAACAATGGTTTTTATGTTTTGGAAAGACCTGCAAGGGTTCTACACTTATCTTGAATTTTCTAGTATTTAATTCTTTAATGTATTATTAGCAACCCATAAGGCCGTAGATGATTTCTATAATTGCTCTGTTAAAGAGTCTAAGTCGTGAATCCTCTATTTTAAATCTCGGTTAAGTAACAAGGTTTAGTCTTTACAGTTTGTATTTTGTTCATAAAGAATTAGATGATGGTTGTGAGGCCCTTTTCATTGACACTAATGTTTAAGAGGGGCCAAAGGCCATTGCTTAAAGATTTACGCTCTCATTAGATGATAATACTGTTTCTAAAGAAAATAAATTAATCCCTAAGGCTATTTGTAATTTTCTTCTGTAAGTAATTATCAAGTACAGATAACAATACCAATTTGGTTCATAGCCTGTAACCAGTGCTGCAGCCTGTCGATAAACTCGATTTGGCATTTAAAGGTTTTGTTTATTATAACGGTATTTAGCAGGGATAATTTTAGGGGAGAAATTTATCCCATGGGCTATTTTTAGGGGTTTTTCTCCAAAAAATGATTCGCCATTTGGCATTTTTTGAAGCCCTGTTTCGCCCAATTTTGATGTGGTAAACTTTTTTCACCCTAAAAATCACCAAATTATTATATAAACGATATAAAATCCTTGGAAATTAAAATATTTTTTTGAAAAATATCGCAAACATTTTATAGTTGGCGTTTTAAGAATTGTAAGATTCGCCAACATTTATACACTTTTAAATAAGTATGGTTCCTTAAAATCATCCCTGGTATTTAGGGTTTTGATTATCAACTAGAACTTAGCCCTAGTTTGGGAAAGAACATAGTGGTGTAAAGTTGCAATGTTTTCAACTGTAAGATTTTAATATGTGCATACTCGTGCATACTATGTATTAGGTTCAAACCTTTGAGATGTTTTTAATGAGCACCATTTGGTTAATTTCAAGAAACTATATTACTAGCTTACTCAATTATCTAAGAGTCTTATTTTTATTACAATTTGTTTGTCTTATAAATATATTTATGAATCTCTGTAGCTATAAATATATTTCATTTTAAAACTAGATTAACGGAATAAATGTCACTAAATTTAACAATATGATAGATTGAAAATAAGGTAGAGATACTATACTGAAAAAAAAAGAAGGAGACAAGGGAAACATCCATTAACGAGGTGTACTTAACAAAATAGCTAGAACAATACATTTAAATTTTAACTTTGAACAAACAGAACTATAGATCTCTCCGCTTAGAACAATTTTCCAAACAACTTTCAGATATAGAGTTCCTAGGATATCCAATTATCCTACTTTCAGCTACTGAGCATACTTTCAAATAAAAGTACAGACTTAGAATTGAATAACAATTAGAACCTCGATGATATGCAGAAGGGGACAAACACCCAAAGGAGACTGTTCCACCCAACCTTCTCTTGAGGCAGCCAAAATTACTTGCTTAGGACCCCTGGGCCTGTTCACTGAACCACTAGGACGAAGATCATTGGATATAGCCCACACAACAAACTTTCTACCACTTAGCACTTAGTAGCATACTTAACTCAACAATTCCTCTTTAGCTATCCCCTCATCAAATTCCTTGTGTGCCTGACTTTTCAGTTTGCAACAATCACAAGGTTCATTCACTTAGAAATCAGAATGAGTAGTGAGCCTCCTTCTCAATTTGATGGTATTTATAATATTGCCTAGGTATTTGGTCCAGTTTTAGAATTAAATGAGCCACCAGCTCAGTTCCCCCTCTCAAGGAACATGACCACAATTTTAAGGATTATGCTTCCTGCAACAACTAGAAAGTGAAATGCTAGTCAACCAGCCTTCGACAACTGCTCATTCCTCCTAGTGGGTCAGTGAACACTCATTTAACATTCTACCTTGGATAGGCGTCTCTTCTATTTAATTATTAAAATAAGTAATTCTTCAATTACAGTCATCCTTGACCAACTTGGTCATAAAACTTTACAATGAATTTAACACAATGTTTTTTCTGAAATAAATAATAAATATTTATTTTTCAGTTCTGGGTAATGTTACAATGTTATGGATGAAATTGTCTATGTATCGATATATACATAAAATGTTTTGAATATTTTATCCTTTTTATTGCATTTCGATTAGTTTACTTATTGACAAGTGTTGTTCTAATAACCTTAATTTTGCTTCGTATTGAAGGTTGTGATCAAGGAATCAATAATGAGGTGTTTCCACAAGTAATGAAAAGTTATCTCGAGCAATTCAGTAGGATCCCCTACTATGAGCATCCATAAATTGTTCATTTTTTGATACAATGCACATCATAATAGACCTTATGGAAAAAATTAGATGGTAGGAGAGATAAATAATGTTTTTTCAAGATTTGTAATGACATTAAGGAGGCCAGTCATGCAATGCAACGTGTGATTCATTCAAATAGTGATGGAGACACCCAAAATATTAGTTCCCTTCCATGGTTATTGACAGAGTACCAATGCAAATATGTTAAAGAGGTTATTGAGAATATTAAATTTCCCACTGGATTTTGTTGAAACATGAATAATATCCTAGCAAATAAAGGTGAATTAGGTGGGGTAAAAGCTTGATTGGCATACCTTCATTAAGGTAATTATTTTAGTGTATACACTTGTATATTCGTGAAACATGATCTTGTTAGTGTTTTTTTACATACTAGTTTGGGATTAAATAACGATTGATCACTGTTTTCATGATTTTCTACCTCTATCTCTCCCATAAAACTTTGACAACAATGTGAAACAAGTTATATATGATCTCGACAAATTATGAGGTAAGTGGCAATTTATATGCAAATTGTAATTTGTTTGTTAATTCATTGTACACATTATTTTAATTTTTACTATATGCATGCGTTTTACTTGTAATGTACTATATAGTCTTTCGTTGAAACTTGTGATTTTTTTACATCATTTGTAGATAGGTTTCATCTAAATAAATATATCAAGAAGGTGTATAGTATTTGATGAGACAATTCCTCATCTAATGTGTGAAATATAAAAGTATATACTTCCATTGTTTTTCAATGCAAGATAACACTACCTCATACACCAAGTTGAGGAGATTGAGAAGTGTGGACCTGTACACATAAGATCAATGTGAATGGTTGAGAGGAACTTAAAATAACTCAAGGATTTGGTCAGACAAAGAGCACATCCTTAGGTATCTATGGTAGAGAGATATATGGTATATCAAACCATGGGTTATATCACTCAATATAGTCCTCAAATAGTTGCAAGTATTAATCACGAGAATCACATTTCGGATGTCAACTCCAACAACAAATTTGAAAGAGAGCACCTATTGGAGAAAGGTAGAATGAAGAAAGTGAGATGTAAGTGGATATTGGATCTTTATAATGCATTTGATTTATTTATTTATAATGAATGTCATACTTATTGAATTTTAGTCATCCTATATAGTCCATTATTAATAAGAAGGTATACCATGGTAACTAATTGTATGTTAATTGTTTTATTTTAATAAAGCTGGTGCAGAGTGGGATGCGATACATTGCTACATTGCAAACAATATTGATTGGATGAATAAATGGGTTGAACAATGTAAAAATTATAACAATGGTTGGTTAACATGGGAAGGTGTGTCTACATTGGTAAAATAAATTGAACTTAGACGATATACAAATCTTGCTCAGAGGGAAATTGATTTAGAACATGGTTTAAAAAATAAACAGGCAAGCATTTTCATCCACGCTACTTAGTTTTTTTAATATTATATTGATGCATATGACATATTTTTTTCATAATTTGCATAATTTCCAAGCTTAAAGATGTTTATGAATTAACAACATTTTTTTTATGTGTTTGGCATATTGCAGTTGAAACACTACAAGGCAATGTGGTGTAATGGTCACAACTTTTGCATTAGAAAGTGGGATGAAAAGAGGAAAACTTCTGATAGTGGGATAACAACAATATTTCATGTTACTAATGTCCACTCTAGGAGTGACATACATCCCCGAGAATATGAAAATTGGTACTATAGGTATTTTCATGATATACTTGAGTGTGACTTTAATTCATTCAAATTAGTTCTGTTTGACGTCAAATGGTACAAGCTAAGAAGAAATGAATGTGATTCTAAGATAAATGTTATTCAACATACTAACAATGTTACCATGGTTAATATAATGACTAATAATGTTGATTTAGGATAAGAGCTCTATGTTCAGGGAAAATTTTAAGAACCCCCCCTAAATTCATATATATAATAAATGGGTGAATGCCTGTGATACATGAGAAAGTGTGAAGGCTATTTTATCAATAATATAATATGTATATACATTTTTTTGGTGAATCTTTCATGGAATTATAAAATCTTGTAAAATATGGGTAGATATTTTACAAAATTATAAAATCTTGTGAAATTGTGACGAATCTTTCACAAAATTATAAAACCTTGTAAATATTTAGCGAATATTTTATAGAATTAAAAATCTTGTAAATTTTGGTGAATATTTCATTGAACGATTCGACGGGGCCTCGAAAGGGAACCCCGGGAAAGCTGGAGGAGGCGGTATTATTCTTGAACCTTCAGGCAAAATCCATCTGTCCTATGCATGGGGCCTAGGACAAGCTTCCAACAACCAAGCTGAAATCCCGGCGCTGTGGCAGGGCCTTACCCAGGCCAGAAATTTGAACATTCAAAAGATCAATATATTCGGTGACTCCAGGCTGATTATTAAAGCAGTTCATACCAAGAAGGTGCCCTCAGACATCTATCTTGGCCAAATTTTCAAGAAAATCTGCCTCCTCCTTTCTCATTTCAGGAATTATAAGGCCCAGCATGTGCTACGGAATCTTAATAGTCTAGCGGATGCTGAAGCCAATCAAGGAGTTCTTTTGAACAAAAGCCAGCTATCTGTCAACGGAGGAAGCTCTACTTGTGCAATTCCATAAGGATTAGAAAAGGAAGATCTCCATGACCAATTGTAATGGACTTAAGCTGGAAAAGAAAACCAGAAAAGTAAATCTGAATCTGTAGGCCCTGGCAGCCCATTTGCCAGCTTTTAATTTAAATGTTAACCGTTTTTGTAAAAAAAAATATTTCATTGAACGATAAAAACATAAGTCTTGAAAAAATTTGACTTAATAAAATTACATAGATGATTTTGTATTTACTTTATATTTGTCGCGTACTCTTACACTAGAACACCTTGTAAAGAAAATCCAATTTCCTAGCTAAATTGTTAACTTTATTGATCACAACTACTTTTATACTACTAAGTTCAAACCTCTTTAGAGATAAAATGGAGAGATGATTTCATAAACATTTGCAATTTATAGTATAACATTTTATCCAAGTGTGAAGCTCATTTATCATACTACTCTCTATGTACATTAAATTTTCACAAAATATGTTGGACCCAATCATCCCCCTCAATCTAAAAATATAACTACGATAAAAAATTGGTATTTGAAGCACTACTCAAAATGCAAGGCTTGACTCAATGCGGTCAAACCAATTCAATGGATGGTTGCATAGAATCCACATTTACATTAAGATCTTTCTAGCAAGGATGTTCACATTTTCTAGCACGACATGCAACCAAGGTGAATAAGTTGTATAAGAGAAAGATAATAAGGTGTCTCTCACAAAACATTAAAACGAAAAATAACACTTTTTTTTTAGTTTACAAACTTTTTATAAAATACAAATGCTCATCTTTATGTATGATTCACAATAGGGAAAATTTTAGAAACACGTACCTCAATATATTCTTTCAAGCTTTATTACACATGCCTTACAATCAAATGTGTGTTAGTTACCAATACCACTTGAATTCTAACATTATTATGTGATCAATGACTAAAGTTTATCAAGGAATTTATAAATATGGCTAGAATTCTAGAGGTTACATGTAATGATCATTTAGTCATGAAATCAAAAATAAAATTTCATTAGATGAATGTCGTTGTGATTTCCAATAGGTCTCCTATGACGAATGCGCCCATGCATAGACCATTTTTCTCTTTTCTTAGCAACTCATATCTCATTTCCATTTCTGAATACCAACACATCTTTTCAAAGAAAATATAAACTAAACATAGTAGATTCTAAAATTTAAATGGTGAAGATTCTTAAGTCATTGAACAAAGTGAAATGAAATACAAGCATATTTCCTTGAAACATCAAATATTTAAAGATAACAATAATAATTATAAAAAAAAAAAATTGAATGCTACAACGAGCTACAAAGGGCTCAAATCACAATCAAATATCAAGGGAATAAAAAATCTACAAAAAATAATTTCAGTCCAAATTTAAGAAACAAACAAGCCATTTATGAAACCAATCAAGCTAGTACAAAGGGCTCAAACTATAGTGAAGTATCAAGGGAATAAAAATAAATTTAACCAAAATAAACACAAACTTTCAAATTTGGAAAAATGCTCCAAATGCAAGAAACAACAAACCATTAATATTTTCCAACATATCAAAGTTAAAAAGTTTTAACTTTTGAATGATACCATTCTTGCTAAGCGCAATTATTGTTAAATTAATTTTTAGCATTTAATATTAGGACACTATCTATAAATATATAGGTCCCAACTTCATCTCCTATCACATATAAGAAAAAAACAATGTGTTTGTTAACTATCAAAACATCAAAATTCAAATAGATTGCATCAAGGAAATGTAGCTCCAATATTATTATATTTAATACGAAGTATAGACTATAGAACCTAATTTTACCTGAAATGCAAGTTCAATTTTATATATGGTAATCCTTCTCTTGTCAAGAAATTCATTTTTCCAACCTACTCCAAAAATAGAGGAACATCAACGTTAAACTAACAAGAATCACATGATATATTAAATTGCATTCATTATTTATACACTACCAATGTATATTAATTTAGATAATATCTTACGAGATATCCAATTCCCAATTCCCATGTCGACCCTCACTTGCATTTTGAACATGAACTTCTGGAGATGAAATATCATTATGAGCCTCCAAAACATTGTGTTTTGTATCAAGTTCATTGGAAACATTTGTTATGTTGCATTCTCTTCTTCTCTCCCAATCCGATCACCAAAGTGCTAGAGCTCTATTGAATGGAAAATTGATGATGTCATAGTTTGTTACATATAATCGTCAACAAATATCCATATTCTTATCAAGCTTGTTCCTCAACTTTGACTTCAAGAATGATAGTGCACTAAACATTTTCTCCTCCTCCACTGATCCCAAAATCATGGTCTGACATAAACCGACTAATTTGAAATATTATGACATGTTTTCTTGTAAATATCGACTTTCACCTAAAATAGTTCATAATTTGATTATTGCACCATATTCTATAGGTTTCACCAAAACATGATATTGATCTGACATTGTTTGAGAAAAGCGAGATACTTGTTGATATATTTTTGATGAATCTAATATACCTCTAATCTCTTCTCGTTGTACCTTAATAGGGCCTATCAAAGTGGTGCACTAAAATATTCAATTTTGCTAAAAATTCAACTTTCAAAGTGTCTATATCTTTTTCATTGTTCCAATATTGAGGGTATACCACAAACATGGCCTCCAATAATTCATCTCGAGGTAATCGTTCTCTTATCTCTGATGATAGTGATTGTGCAATTTGTATCAAGTTGTGTCTCACTGAAATCACAAGATTATTGAACTAGTCTTTTGACACACGATACTCTTTGGTGGTTTGTCCCATCTCATTAACATAATGAAAGAGAACCATATACCTATGCACTACCATACATAGTCTCCATTTTTCATCAAACTTCAAATAATTTTCGATCTTTTCTATATCAATGAGAGTAGTCCAACCGTTAAATGTGGACCTTTAAAATACTCTAGCATCGTATAAAAATTATCCAATTCAAGGCATGCTAATTTCCTTGCATTTGTGCACTCTGCAATATACATTGTACGACTTTGAGCCATTTTCAAAAGGACATTCATTTCATGAAGCAAATGAATAATTCCATCCAATGTTAATAATGTCTCAATATCAGTTAGTCAAAAGAGAAGATATTGAGCTTTGTCTACACTGAGGCGATGTTCATACATAACCTCTATCAATGATTGGTACTAACTAAATAGTATTTGAGTTGGTCCATTCAATCAAATCCATCTTGTATCAACATCTTTTAATAGTTTTTTTTTCCATCTATAACACTATTCGCAAATTGTTGAAACTCTGCAACTCACTTCGAACTACAACAAAAGTATGCATGAATCTCACGTATAAGTTCTTCAACTTTTGAAACCAGTAAAAACTTGCTTACTATTTTAAATGCAAGATTCATCCCATGAGCCATACAATGAATACTAATAATAAATGGTGAAGCTAATAGTTGTATTTTGACACAAAGGCCATTCCTTTGACCTTGCATGATTGATGCTCCGTCTAATCCAATGCATACCAATCTTTTTGCGATCATTAAATCATCCATACCACCAATTTCCTTCAAAGTATTAATAAAAAGTTCATTTCCAGCTGTAGAACTCTTCTTCATTTTTTGAATCCCAAGTAGGTATGAATGCCTAATATGATCATTAACCATATAAATACTCATGCAGATCCATGAAGTATTATCAATAGCTGTAACTTCATCCAAATATAGTGAAAAAACCTGGCATTTGCAATCTTCTCTTTCAAAACATCCTTTACTACGTGAGCTAGATATCTTGCCCATTCCCAACCACTCGTTACATACCAATGAGAAGATGGAAAATTCGAGACTTCAAGAAAATATACATAGTTCATATAATTTGGATAATCTGTCATAGGATGACCTCTAGATAAGATGTGAAATAAAGTGCTTAATTGCGTCGTCTTGGATAGTAAATTTCTTTCCATTGTTTTTCTAAATATAGATGTGATAGTCCCTCCACTTGACTCAAGTTTACTCTTACTTATTAAATGTTTATTGCACCGATAGGCACTTTCTACAACTCAAATGGATGAGACGTGTCCCGTTTGTAACACTGACGTGGCACATGTCAGCGCAATAAAAATTAATAAAAAAATAAAAAATAAAAAATATTATAAAAGATAGAGTAATTTTTGCATTTAAATTTTCTCACACCTTTTTGTGCAAGTCCATATATATATAATAGTTATTCATGTCATCTAAATGGTTAGAATTTGATAAAAAAAATAAAAGTTATCATCCAACCTTTGTTAACAAAGACAAAGGAATTTTCAACCTTAACAAGTTCTTTAAACTTTAATTGCAATGATTTATGATATCAATCACTGTGTCTATATTTTAATTATTGACAACCAAATCCCGTGAGAAGACTGGAAACAATATTGATCTGCCACTCAACCTCCATTATTATGCACAACTATGCGTTGTTGTGGTAACAGCTTAAAAAAAAAGTTGGGCAGTACATACAGTGGTCTGGCTTGCAAGAGGCAAATATTTAAACCCGTCACTCGTACCGATGTTCCTATTTTGAAATATTAATGTTGAATTTGCACTCCATTGACAACGGATATTCTAAATTATTTAAAATTTAGATGGAACAAACATTCTTAAATCTATTTCTAATTTGTTCCATTCATGATATCTGTTTCAAATATTTCACTGGCATGACAACAACACACAGTCCACACAGTCCAAGTGTGAAGCACAAATATACAGCCCAACGGGAGGCATAACATACAACACAATTTTGAGTCATAACACATAGCCCAAGGCGTAAAACTTAAAAAAACTCATAGTCCATCATGTGACCATACCTCATAGTCCAATGACGAGGCATAACACACATCCCATGTCATGGAACATAAAATAAAACTTGGAGTCAAACATGGCGCATAACTCAGTCCCAAGATGTCAAAAACGTTTTTTTATAAGTTTTTTTTTTCTTTGGGCATGCAAAAATTAAAACCAGTAAGAACGTTTTCTCAGGAATTGAGGATAAAAAAACTCAGTCATAAACATTTTGGCTCAGGAAAAACGTTTTTCTTTGGGAATGCAAAGATTAAAACCCTGTAAAACCGTACATGAATTAATAGACAAAACCGTACACGACAGGAGGCAGGAAAACAATATTCAACATGCAGCTGAATAATAAATGCTGTGGCAGCTGCATTGTGGGCTGTTGGATCTTAAACAGGTTGAGATCCAACGACCCACAGTGTAGCCACTGCAGCATTTATTACTCTGCTGCATGTAAAATATTTTTTGCCAGGCAGCATGGTGCTAATATGGTGATTTATGAGTTTAGGGTCCTTTAATTTTTGGCTGTTAGTTGGTTCACTACACCGGGGATAGCTCAAGCAAAACGTTTTTCTTTTGGCATGCAAAGATTAAAAGCCGGTAAGAATGTTTTCTTTGGCTCAAGAAAAACATTTTTCTTTTGGCATGCATAGATTAAAACCCAGTAAGAATGTTTTCTCAGGCATGGAGCATTAAAAAACTCAGTCACAAACATTTTGGCTCAGGAAAAACATTTTTCTTTGGGAATGCAAAGATTAAAACCCCGTAAAAATGATTTCTAATGCATTGAGGATAAAAAACTTAGTCACAAAAGTTTTGGCTCAAGCAAAATGTTTTTCTTTTTGCATGCAAATATTAAAACCCAGTAAGAATTTTTTCTTAGGCATTGTGGATAAAAAAACTAGTCACAAATGTTTTTGCCTAGGAAAAATGTTTTTCTTTGGGCATGCAAAAATTAAAACCCCACGTTTTCTGATGCATTGAGGCTAAAAAATTTATCCAGTGGTTTACATTTAGGTAACACGTGTTCTTAGGAAAGCATTTTATTTCAACGGCGAGGCACAAATAATGTTTCTATCTAACTCTCAGACACTAAAAAATATTCAACACTCAAAAAAACAATTTTAATTCAAAAACTCAGTTTACTGAAAGTCTTTATTAAAGACTTAACATACATATTTTAATTCAAATGATGATGGTCTAGTGCTCCCATGAAGTCATTTTTACAATTTGACACCATTCTGTAAAAATATGGCAACTTGTTGAAACTCTTGTTGAAACTCTGAAAATTGACTAAGTAGAAAATCAGAGTTCATTAATGACAAAGGAATAACAAAGGAAGTGATGCATGGCATGCAACATGTGTGATTAGGTTTAAAATTCATATGATGGTGTTCTATCCCTCTCATGAATTCATTGTTACAATTTGACACCATTCTGTATAAGCATAGAAACTTATTGAAACTCTGGTTGAAACTCTAAAAATTTGACTAAGTATACTTCTTAATCTGCATAAGGGGACTCTGTAAAATACACGCCATCTTCTGTATTTGATGAATTAAATGATTTTGAGGATATATACATATGTATTGTTGTCTTGTGAATCTAACCATATGATTGGTTTGTCAAGACAATATATGAAGGTGAAGTTATTAGTCTTCCAAAAGTTCTTTCTGGCATGATTTGCATTGTTTTAGTTCTGGTAAATCTGCCTAAGTGGCCTCAGTAAAATGCCTGCCATGTTTTGGAGGATACTAATCAAAATAATATGAGACCATCATGTTTTATGTTGACATGTACATTTGACCATGGTTTCAGTTCCCCTAAAAATTGCTTGAAGAAAAAGTTACATGTCTTCCAAAATGAGGTTTCAGATTGTTTTGGGAAATTTGCTGAAAATTGACTAAGTATTGAAAAATCGGTCTAAGACGCCCTAGTAAAATGCCCGAAATATTTGTAGGAAACTGTTAAAAATAATCTAAGACCAGCAAGATGTAGCTTGTTGATGTGTGCACTTGACCATGGTCTTATTTCTCCTAAAAGGTGCTTGACGACAAAGTTATAGGTATGCCAAAATAGGGTTTCAGGTTGTTTTGCATCAGTTCATGGAAAGACACGTTTCCATAATGAAGAGATGCTTTGGTGACAATATTTTAATGAAGGGACGCAATTATGAAAATACACAATGGTTTAAAGAAATGATGAAAGAAGTGTTTAAATAGAAGTTTGAAGTGGAAGAAAGATGTCTCAGCAATCCAGATCAATGTAACAACAAGAGAAGACCGAGACCAACGAAGTGAAGAATAATCAGTAACATATTTGAAGGAAAAATATCAAATTCGGGAGGTGGGGTGGTGCTACGGAAGGCTGCAATCCTGCAAGGGGGTTGTAGCTTCCTTCTAGTAGTGGCTGGAAAACAGGGTGTTGTAACATCCTTGTCTGTTGGAGCAGGCAGAAACCAGGGTGTTGTAGCATCCTTTAGTTGTAGCCGAAAAACTTAGGGATTGGTGTCTCTAGCAAGTTGTAGCGTGCAAAACAATTGTAAATATAATTTTACAGTTATAGAAAGTGTTTGTGGTTTTCCCAATTGGAATTCTACGATAAAGGTTGTGTTATGTGTATCTTGTTGATTCTGCGTTTTAATAAATAAGTTAAAAGTGGTTTTAAATTGTTAAAAGTTATCAATATTGATTCACCCCCCTCTTAGTATTGTCCAATATTCCAACACTTTTGTCTAGGCACAAAGTTTGTCTTCCAAAAGGTTCAACAGACCTAGGTATTTGCAACCTTCAAACTCTTAACAGGGTCCTGGTAAGGAATATCTAATGGAGGGTAGCTCAATAACAAGGAAGAGATGTGGGGTAAAATATTGTGCAAAGAGTATGAAAGAGACATTAAAGAAATCAACAACAATATTAATGATGGAGGGAAATTCACATTCTCACACTCTAACAAGTTGCAAAGTTCATTGAGTCGTATTTTAGTTGTCTTGCAATGACTAATACGTGAAAATTCTAGTCTATTTGTCGTTAGTTCCAAAGATAATTGGTCAAGGGACTTTCCAACATATTTTGAACACTACAATGCCACTTCATTGAGCCTTAAAACTAACAATTTAGTTATAAATTTGATGCCAATGAGTGTTGAGGATAAAAAAAAGGATATTCTGAGAGAATCAATTGCATAAAAATAACATTGAAGCATATTTCTACACCATACTGATTTGAGGACTGATTATGACAGGACTCTATGGAAGAACCTCTAATCAGGCTTGTATTGCCCTGATAATTTAATTGTGTACTTATTTTGTTTATAATAGATAATTACTATCGTTAATGTGTTATTTTTATTCATGTATTGAAGTCTAAGTATGCAGTAAGGTGATCTTTGACCTAATACAAGAAACCATCAAGTTTTATGTGTAAGAGATGATCATTGGGTGTGTTATTTGGCTCAAGAAGGTAAGAGATTTCTTGTCATGGTGTGCCACTCCTTTAATAAGTAGAGTTTAGGTTCTGCACTTTGCTAATTTTCTTCATCCTATAGTAAGTAAACCAATTCTTTTACAGAGTAAGTCAGTAAATGAAGACCTTACTTGAGCTATGCTTATCTCTAATGAGATTTAGCTTGCTTACTTTGGTTTTATTGCCTTTCTTATAGGAAGAACGAGTCTCTTTTTTAAGCATTAAAGTCTATGGCTTTGAGCTATTCATCCTTAGAGATATTGACAAGCATTAAATCCTATGGATTTCAGCTAACACATCCCCTGCAAAGGCTTTAATATCACACATGCTCTACTAATAATTTCATCTATGCATTCTTTGCAATACTAATGAGATTCAAAATATATGACCTTATTTTTGAGATTCATCTTCATGGCAAAGGGAATGTGTGTCATGATTTATGGAAGGTTCAAGACATTTTTCATCTTCACAACAGAGGGAATGTGCCACAAATTATGGAACATATGGAACCTCCTATCCATGTTTAAAATTTTGGGGCAGATCTTGATTCCATATCTGATCCGATGATCTGTGGATATATTCCCTAAGGTTCAAGGATCTAATAACACAACATTTTGCAAGGATCCCTTCTGGTCTTTCCTATCCATAAGAAATGTAAAATATGTATTTCTTGTTATTTCCAACATTTGTTTCGAGATGTAACCTAGTGAATGCCAATACAAAGGGATACCTCTATGGTCAATTTGACCAAAATTAATCTTACTCCTTTAAAGAGCCACCTACAATATCATCTTGTCACTCTGTTTCTGTTTTTTCATGGAACCAAATCCAATCCTTAATCCTATAATCATTTGATTTTAGCATGCAACTTAGATTCCTTACTCCATTATCAAAATGGAAACATTAAAAGGAAGGATTCGAAGAATCCTTCTTTCTTGGCCTGCATCAAAATTAGTGAATAAGATATTTGATTTATTGGAAATTACCTCCTTAACCATTGATGTGTAGTGTAATTATAGAATTTCCTAATATTTTTCTACCTCAATCACAGATCCCAAAACAATTATGATAACATAATATACAAATAAAAAGTGAGACAGAGATAGAAATTTGACTATCTTTTTCTTTTTGTAACTCTATTCTCTCTTGCAATCTTTTCCTCTCCTGCTTAAGTCATTAGGGACCAATAAGAAGAGAATAAATTTGACATAGGGCATGCATGTCTTAAATCCCATTATAAGGAGGTTGACCCAATTATAAGGATAGAGAAAAAAATTAAAGACAGACATCCCGTTATCCAATATACTAACGCGAGATTCATCCTACTCGGATTAACATTAACCTCATATATTGCCAACTTACCTTACCATAGCCTTTAGAAAAATCTAGCTTGAGAACCATAGCTGACGTTTTGTTTGTTTTTATTGAATGTGAACCCTCATGAACCACCCTGATCGCATCATGGATCTTCTTAACCATAAATTCTAGAATTCTTTCATCACTCTCAATTTGTATTCCTTCATTAAATTATATAAAAACCCAAATAAATTTTACCATGCAACCATTGGGACATGGAATTTTTGAGTTATGAAAGGACTCTATCACTGTTTTGAGCTCTTATTTTTATATGTGTCATCACCCTATTTGCATCGGGTGTTCAGTTGAGAATTCTGAGCTAGCCTTGACAGAAAGTGACATTTTGGGAAAGATTTGTTGGTGAAAAGGGATGTAAATGCCATATTCTCCTAAATCTAGGCCCTAGAAGTATTCATTTTCAGTTTTTGGCACAATTAAGGATTGTCCATGTCCTCCTGCAGTAGAGAAGATTCCTTTAGGCAGTTGTGGGTGTGAATCAGGACACAAGTAGCAATATGAATTTTTGGGAAATTTTCCTCAAAATATAAGGTGTAACAAGATCTAAAGGGAAAATCTGGGTTAGATTGGAGGACATATTTATGCATAGAGTGTATTTCTTGGTTTATTTGGGCATGCCATAGGTAAAAAAGTATTGAAACATCCATTCCATGGGTAAAGGAAACTGTAAGAGACCTAATTACTCAGGCTAGTATGGATTCATGGACCTGTTGATAACCCATTCCCTGATAAGATACACTATATCAAACCTATAGAGCAGTAGCCTCTAAAACCCTAGATTAGGCCCTAATGAAGGTCCAAGCAGGAAACAATAGCCTCTAAAACCCTAGAGCAGACCCTAAGTTCTAACCAAGGTCCAAGCAAGAAACAACCTCCACCAGATGACAAATGGAATCCCTCACACAGTCCACAAGGGTAGCGACCTCCACATGATGACAAATGGAAGCCTCTAACATAATCACACATGCAACGACCTCCTTCACAAGAAAAATGACAACCTCTAACATAGTCACAAGGGAAACAACCTCCTTCACATGAAAAATGGCATCCTCTAACACAGCCACAAGGGAAACAACCTCCTTCACATGACAAATGGCAGCCTCTAACTCAGTCACAAGGGTAGTGGCCTACTTCACATGAAAAATGGAATCCTCTAACATAGATCTGGGCACCTAGAATAAGACAGTGAAACCCTAGCTGAAACAAACAATCCATTATGATTTATCATTTAGGAAATAGAAATAACCCATTTAAACAAGAAACAAAGTATACTTCAACTTCTAATTTACTAAAATAAGTCACAACCAAATTACATAATACATTATTTTGAGGAAACATGCCTTATATTATACAAAAAAATGTACAAAAACCAAAAAAATTACATATAATAGGTACAAAAACCAAGAATGCAGTTGGCATCCTTCTTGGCACAACCAAAATTGAAACATGATCTATTTATGCAAAAAACATCAAAATTCTTGGCATGTCTAACAAAAAAAATCACTTGGCTTCAAGCTGAAAGAATATGTCTTCCCATCAAATCCTAAGGAAGGGAGAAATAGAACTAACATCATTGTTAAAGATGCATTTACACCTAGTTTCCAAAGTTAATAGAAAGCAGTAGTCTTGAGGCAATTCCCAGGGCCCATTAAAAAGTGGAAAGACCACCTGTTTAGAGTCATCTAGTAGTGTAGCATGCCAATGAATGCTAATGGTTGGGAACCAAAATTTGAAGGAACCCAAAATTTTGGAATGGTCCTTTAGTTAAAAAAATCCAGAGCAGCTACATGTCTTTGGGAACAACCAATTTATCATAAAATGGATGAATGGTGAGAATCGGACTCAAAATGTTGATCTTGGGGATTCAGTTAAAAGAAGTTCCTTTTCTCTTTGTTAATATTTCCTTCTTGACAAAAAAACCATTGTGGGTAATATTTGTTGGTGAAAAGGGAAGTAAATGTCATCTTCTCCTAAATCTAGGCCCTAGAAGTCTTCATTTTCAGTTTTGGGCATAGTTAAGGACTATCCATGTCCTCCTGCAACAGAGAACAGGCCTTTAGGTAGTCCTGGGTGTGAATCTAGACAAGACTAGCAATACAAAGTTTTGGGCACTTTTCTTCTAACCACAACATAGTTGGAATACCATTAATGTCCACTAAACCAAGATTAACCATAATGTTTCCAACACCTTATGCCACATTTTTGTGCCACCATGAGTACTATACAATTATAGCTATCAAAATAGAAATTGTTTGGTTTTCAATTATGGACTTCAATTATGTTGTGTAGATGGTCAACATATCAATCTTGTAGGATTATATATATCCTTAGTGCATATTTTATTCCCTCTATGGTTAATGATTCTTATTTAAATTTCCCACTATGCATGATTTGCTTGAGACACCCCTTGCATAACATTTTTTGTTTTTAAACTCAAGCAACTTATTATTTATAACATTCTTCAAACCATTTTTAACAACTGCATCTTTATGATGATTTCATTGGTCTGAATGGGGTACACTCTAATTGCATTAAAATGTCAGAAGCTTGCATTTTTCTCTTTGATTTCCCCTCCCATTTTCTTTGAATTCCTTGGAAGTCGGGACTTGTATTCACAATTTAGATCCTTTTCAACAACTTCCTACAAGGTCGTTGGTTCCATCATTTTGATCTAGCCTCAAATAACATGACTCAATCCACCAAGGATTTTTTTTTAACTACTAACCATATATGTATGGCACATACTTTAACAACTATATATTAACCTCATACTTATATACTATTAATTGACCTTACTAGTACTCTAAAATATATTTATTATTGAAATATTTGCAGAATTCCTTCTATCTTCTTTATGTTGTTATTGTTGACATCACAAAATAGTTTTTGACAACTCAATGTAGACAAGAAGGGGAAGCTTGGAACATTATATATATTTTGATTTAACTTCCTATACTTTTAAACCACATAGATGAAAGCTAAATGCAAAAGTACATTAAACTTGTAATTAATATAGCATCTATCATGAATGTCATTTGACATGAAAATGGAAAGTTACAAGAAATAGACAAGAGACATTCATTCATATACATATACATATATTTTTTGGAGAGGTATGTGGGTGGGATAATCTTTGATCCCAGAGGAAATATAGTCACTTCTTTTGCCTGGGGAATCAGATATAAGTCCAACAATGAAGCAAAATGGCTATGATTATATCTCAACTTGGAACTGGTAGGTCATAAAAACATCGCCAAAATCATAGTTTTTGGAGATTCGAAACAGGTTATACAAAAAATGAGAAAGGGTTATAAGCATGGCACTGCTAACTATAAAATAATCTACGACCGCATATGTCATAACAACCTAAAACTTCACACCTCTTATTATCACATTCTCAGAGGAAATAATTTCATTGCAGATAAGTTGGCCAACCAAGGAGTAAAAAATAGCTTGGGATTGGTTTCTATTAAAGACTGCCACAAATATTACCACAAGCATGTTCCTTAGCACTCATTTTTTTTGGGGGTGTATGGCTTGGTATCTACGCACACCTAACCTCGACTTACTCCACCGTCGCATGTTAAACAGGTGTCCTTCGACACAATGGGACTAGGTTCGTGGCGTTCTCGACCACGTGAAGAAGTTAATGGCCAGTCCTTATATATGGACATTCGAGGTTAATGCAGGATCGTTTGCACACCTAATGGATCCGCCCAAAATTATGAATTCCTCTTCCCCATTTCCAACCTTCTTTTGTGATTAAGAGGATCTCAAACGTTTGTTATTTCCTGGTTATATCTCTCCAGAGGAAGATATTGGTATTCTATTTACAGACCTTCTCAGCACACAGACCATCGAGCACGACTTGGTTCTCTCATCTTTCGACATTTCCAAAGGTGAAGCGCCTCCTCCCATATCTTGGCATCTGGAAGAATCGCGCAAAACTCCCTCAAAAATTTCTCAAGGTGGTAAGGTTTCCCTGTGCAGAACTCCCTCTGTTAGTCTTCACAGTGCTGGATTTCCTTTTTATTTGCAGGATTTCCCTCCCGTCTGCACTTAGGTTCCAATGGAGACTTCAAAGGACATCGACAAGATCAAAGCAACATTGTCTGAAATGAAATACGGTTTGCATTGGATTTACAAAATGGTTTGCACCGACGTCAACGAAAACAGGGTTGTTGTTGCATATGCTAAGTACATGGAAAACCAGATGGTCTACCATGAATCAAGGATAAATGACAACACTCGTGACCTCCATGAAATGATGGGAACGATAGACATAATAAAAGAAGAAGTACACAATTTGAATAGCATGTACCAGTGTAGTCACTGTTAGGAACCTCCATCCAACGAATATTATCAAATGGGAGAAACCTCGGTTGCTCAGTCAGCTCGTGGGATAGAAGGAAAGAATAAATAGGTCACACCATCATGTTTGCTTAATGTTTTTTTGTATATTGTTAAATAGCTAGTTTGTTAGACAATACACTTCAATGGGTTTAAGTTATTTTAGCAGCCTCTCTAGAACTATATATTTCTGATTTATTATTATAGTTATCTCAGTTTCTCCTCCTCTCAACAGTTTGAATTTTTGACAATACACTTTGTAATGATGGTTGTACTCAACTTTTTACATATATTTGTTATCTTTCTCTAGTTTTTGTTTATATATATATGCAAGTATTATACTCTTATTATCATAACATTAAGCCCTTAACATGTATTTTATTACAATCCAATAACAAGGAGTTGCATAGAAGCACAAAGTACTAATAGTATATGTGTAAAAATGATGAATCTACTAAAACACAAGCCCTATTGTACAATTCAACTTGCCCATGGTATCCTCCAGATTTAACTGAGACAACCATAATGCCTAAAACAGATCTAGTAGGAGAATTACTAGTAATGTATTACTTTAAATTTTCTATAGATATAGACACGCATAATTGCTCCCATACATAATGGAAACAAATTCCACAGGAATCCAATCATGTAAATGTAAAAGAATTTTCAAACTACATATTCCTATTCCTGCAAAATTCATGTGCTTCATTAATGAGGAATCACGTCACAAGTAGAATAATTGTGGCATACAACAACTTAAGTATGGTGCATATTTTCATCTACCCATTTGAAAAATAAACGAGGATTCAGTATTCATAGAGATTAAGAAATAAAATAGTCTTTCTTTTGTTAATAAATATGTTTGACTCCGTGAAAAGCTAGAAAAATACAATAAATTCAACTGCATGTATTCAAAATTATTAAAGGAAGTTGGATTGACTATATTATGTTTGACTTTGAATTCAAATTTTTCTTTCTCTTTCATTTCACATTACTTATCATGTTATCATTCATGCCAACCTATGACCTTTTATTTCCTACTGCGATTTTGCTGGTCTGCAATTCTGGTTTTCTGTCGTTTCTGATTGTGATTGTAACATGATATGAGGAAAATATCAATAAATATATCTCTAAATATATCTCAAGTTGTATATACAAGTCTATGTGATAGCCTGAAACAAATGTGTAACAAGTACAAATTCTATTTGGATTATATTCGATACCAAGCTACAGTGCTCAGTGCATTTATTCACAGACAAAAAGGAAAATTAAAGGGAGTAAACTTTCTACCCGACCATTTGCACCGATCGAACGACCTGGCTCGCGTGAGCTGTCACATCACGCGTTGATGGTCGTCCGATCGGTGCAAATGGTCGGGTAGAAAGTTTACTCCAAATTAAAGTAGTTGTGAACCGGACTGGTGTAAATTCTATGATTGTATAATATGCAACCTCATCGTAAATGGGATGAGAGCATTCCTTTCATCTAGCATAGCTACAATTAGGGTCTACACAACTTGATGAGGCATAGCCCCATTGAATCTTGCCTTAGGTTTTAGTTATTACCTTGGTTGGAAATTGCATACACTGCTCCCCAAACTTCACTCAAAATGTTTATCTTGGGGATTCAGTTGAAATAAGTTCCTTCTCTCTTTGTTAATATTTCCTTCTTGCACGTGTTCCAAGAGCTTAACTCAAAGGAATACGGGCTATGAAACAAGGGTATTCAGGTTGATGAAGGAATTATTATTTTGGAGAGAAGCCTTGATGGAGTCATTTATGTGTCTTCTCTTTATTTCTAAGCATTTTATGTCTATAAAAGTGTATTATGTCTTTATGATGTCGATGTCACTCCTTATGAGTCTTGTAGAGTATTTTGTATTAGGAATTTGCCCTGTATTTTGACAAAACATTTTTTGAGTAGACTAGCTAAGTATGATATGTAGACATGCTATGAATCTTTTTGAAGGACAACTGGTAATTTTTAGATCTATGGTATGTCAAGGCACAATCGACACGCCATGAAACTTTAGCAGCGCCACAGGCACCTTAAGAATGTAATTTTTTTTCATTGGAATAGAAGTTATGGTTTTTTCTTTGGAAGAATTTTTTTATTAATACCCACAAATAACTGAAAATAATATCCATAATGCCTCCTTAAAATGGAATAATCACAGAGAAACTAATCCAACACAAGAGTAGCAATATGAAGTTTTGGGTACTTTCCCTCATACTATAAGGTATAACAAGATCTAAAGGGGAAACCTGAGTTAGATTGGAGGACATATTTGTGCATAAATGGTATTTCTTGGTTTATTTGGGCATGCCATTGGTAAAACAGTATTGAAACATCCATTCCATGGGTAAAGGAAATTGTAAGAGACCTAATTACTCATGCTGGTATGGACATGTTATTAAACCATTCATTGATAAGATATACTATATCAATCAAGAAATAATGCACAAACTAAAACACTGAAACTCATTCTCTCATTGTTGCTATTAGTCTTAAAAGAAGCTACTCCTTGGTACAAGGGTAAAGTGATTAGACAAAGAAATTTTCCCAAATACAAATGAAAATAGTCCATTCCCAAACCAAAGCAATGACTTCCATTATCATTGCAAAACTAGGTCTAGAGGGTTGCAAGGAGTTATTATCATAAACCATTTGACATTGCCTCCTTAAAGTGCAATAATCATAGAGAAACTAATCCAACACAAGAGTATCAATATGAAGTTTTGGGCATCTTTCCTAATAATATAAGGTGTAATCAGATCTAAGGGGAAAATATGGGTTAGATTGGCAATCTGGGAAGTCTTTCCAAATGACTATGATGTTGTTTTGACAGTTGCAAAGGAGATCAATAAGTTTTGTACCATGTCTTGACATTTCATATGCTCTAGAACCAAAAAAAAATATCCATGTAACTCTATTTGAGCACAAGAAAAAGAGATAAAATTTGGTGGTGACCCCTTGTGAAGAGACTATTGTACATCAATGGTATTCTAATGTTATCGTGACCATGAGAAGATAAGTGGTGGTATTGTTAAAGAGTGTAGGGTTATCCTCCATACACCAGTCAATGTACACGGTATTTCTCTGTTGGTTAGAAATTTTGCTACTACTATAAGGAATCACAACTATAACAGTGAATAATGTCACGATTACTATTGAGATCACAAGGAGGGTGCACTCCTTTTCTGAGTTCATTTGTTGGTCGAGTAACTTCCAGTTAGGAGGCATCTCTAGTTACATTACACCAATTGTATTTTTGGGTCAAAGAGGGTTTGCGACTTGATTATTACATGTCTCTGTAGAGTTTTTCTTTGCAAGGGAGGAAATACATTAGTTATATACCACAAAAGGGACAGTCAAAACCACTATGGCAGCTGTTTTCTCAATGAAGAGCTAAATTTCATATTTACAGTCACTTTTAGCTTCGATTTATATCATAAAAATCTCTACAGTACTAAAGGAACATGCATATCAATTGCTCACCTTAGTGTGAAGTTTCTAACATTTAATATCAACCATGAAACTTGTTGTAATTTTGTACTAACCTGGAGGCCCCAATGAACTTTGAACAAATGTGGATATTTTCCTTTGTAAATACTAGAGACCCCAAGAAGATTTGAAAAAATGTTGAGATTTTCCACTCAACCTCTCATCCACTTTCAAATTTCTTTCCACTCAGACATTGTCAAGCTTCATGCAAAGATCTAATGGTTCTTCATGCATTGCAACATTATATAGAAAAAAAATTGTCCCCATTTTACAAGTTCATTCCATGTTTTTCTACATGTGTACCAATTTCAAATAAAACAATTCTTTACCAAGGAGATGAAACTAACAAATTTCTTATTTAGCATGAAATCTAGAGGTCAAAAACCGACGAATTATTCACCTAGAGATGAAACCACCGAATTTTGTATTTACCATGAAATCTGGAGGTCAGAAACACCTGATTTTATTATTTACCATGAAACCCAGAGATCAAAATCCCTATGGTTCATATCTACCTCAATACAAGGGCAATCTAACTGCGTTTTTCCCTACGGTCCACAAATCTACGATGATCTAACTGCATTTTTTCCTAAGGTCCACAAATTTGGGGTGATCTAACTACTAATCGCCTTTATGAATGAACAAACTGGGTGACCCAAGTGCTAATCGCCTCCATGAATGAAAAATCAGGCAAACCAACATCTCTTCCCCTCCATTATGGGAAAGACACAGACGAAATCACCATTTTAGCTATATTTCAGATGGCTAAATTCATTTTTCCCTTTCCCCCTAGGTTATCTAATAGATTTCATGCCCTTATGGGTTTAATAAATATAGAACTAATTTATTAAATTGAAAAAAAACCTTTTATATTAAAAATTCGTGCAAATTTTTTGTGACCCCTATAATTTCACCCATGGGCTAAATTTCGCCCTAAAATTTTACCTGCCTATGTTCTTCCAAGCCAATGCAAACATGTATTTTACTCGGACGTTCCAGGTAGATCGAGTTGGTCATATGTTGTTAGATATGATCCAAGGGGAAGGTCGGTAAATTATATTGTAGCTGAATAAGATGATATTGAAGAAGAAGATGATGTAGAGGAGTAGTTAGTTCATGAATCAGACGAAGACGTCGGGGTAGTTCAAGGAGATGTGGAAGACAATGTTCTGAATGAAGATGCTATTGATAATGTGTCAAACAAATAACTTGAAGAAGTCTAACCAAATGTAGGAGACTCTTTTTCGAATGATGATATGTTTGAAATTGACGACATTGATGATGATGATGTTGATATGACCAATCTTTTGAACATGAACTCTGAACCAAATGATATAGATGATGAGTTGGATGAAGAAGATGATGTCAAAATATTCGAATGTATGAGGTATGTATTCATATCTTTTCAGTTTCTTTGTTCTCTTTCATTTACCTAAAATATTTATTTTCTTAGTTTCTATGTTTGATTGTTATTAATTATGTTTATTTCAAATATTTAATAGTAGATAGATTGGGTATTGAGGAATTGAGAATGAAGTGAGGGGCGGGGGAGGGGCCATATGACATTCCACCTTCATGTGGTTGGTCTTGTTCAACAGAGAAATTATTATTATTGAAACCAAGAGAATCTCATTCAAGTTTATGCCATCGTCGTTTTTGTCATCTTCATTCCATGTCAAACTTCATTGTTTACCACGTCTAGTCGTTGCAATACTATGTATTTTAGGCGTTTCTTTTAAAATTATTTTGACATGCACATCGACACATCTAGTGCAAGGGCGATAAGGTCGATAAACAAGTTCTTGATAAATTCCACAAGATTGATCAGATGTTTCTTGTCTTTGTTTTTTTCTCTCATCTATGTTTTTTGCGCTCCATTCACTAGAATAGCTCTAAATCATTGATTAAATGTCGGTTGGAACCTTCTTTTTTCTACCAATATCATGGGCCTAATTGGAATGCATGATGTTCATTTTGAATGACATAGGAGATGAGTATAAATACCAGTAAAACCATGATGCGGATGTGTATGCCAGGAATTCCAGGCACGCCAATCTGAGAAAGTTCAAATGAAAGTAGGATTAGATTGGAGATGTCGAGTACTGGTTGTCGTTTTTGTCAAATTTGAGTATGGAAACCATCCTATATCATAGAGGCATGCGATCCATGAGTCCATGTCAAATTTCAGCGCATTTAGAAACAATTTGAATTTTTTTCAACATTGGCCCCATCCACAGGTCATTGTTGCCCATGTCTAGTCGGTACATTACTATGTATTTTAGGTGTTTCTTTTAAAATTATTTCAACATCCATGTCGAGACATTTAGTGCAAGGGAGATAACATCGATAAATAAGTACATGATAAATTTCACAAGCTTCGTCATATATATATTATATATATATATTCTCTCATCTAAGTTTTTTGTGCTCCATTCACCAAAGTAGCTCGAAACCATTGATGAAATGTTGGCTGACACCCTCTTCTTGCCACCAATATCATAGGGATATTTTGCATGTGTGATTTTAATTTTGAACGACATAGGAAATGAGTATAAAAATCAGCACGACAATGGCGTGGATGGGTATGTTGAGAATTCCAGGCATGTCAATCTGAGAAATTTCAAATGAGAGTAGTATGAGATGGAAAATATTGAGTAATGGCTATTGTTTCTGTTGTATTTGAGTATGGAAACCCTCCCATACTATGGAGGCATGCGAACCTCTAGTCCATGCCAAATTTTAGTGCTTTCATAAACAGTTTGAAAAGTTTTCAATGTCAGCCCCATCCAATGGTCACTGATGGCCATGTCTAGTCACTACAATACTATGTATTTTAGGTGTTTCTTTTAAAATTATTTCGACATGCACGTCGATGCATCTAGTGCAAGGGAAATAACTTCAATAAACAAGTACATGATAAATTGAACAAGCTTCATCATATATTTCTTGTCTTTATTTTTTGCTCTCATCTAAGTTTTTTGCACTTCGTTAACCAAAGTAGCTCAAAATCATTGATGAAATGTTGGTTGGCACCTTACTATTCTTGTCAATCTCATGGGCCTAATTTGAATGCATGATGTTCATTTTGAACGACATAGGCGATGATTATAAAGATCATCACGACCATGATATGGATATGTATGTCAAGAATTCTAGGCACGTCATTAAGATAAATTTCAAATGAAGGTAGGATGAGATCGGAGATGCCAAGTATTGGCCATTGTTTCCTTCATATTTGAGTCTAGAAACAATCCCATATTGTGTAGGCATGTGAGACTCCAGTCCATGTCAAATTTTAGTGCATTCAAAAAAAGTTTGATTTTTTTTCAACGTTGGCCCCATCCACTAGTCATCGTGTCCCATGTCTAGTCACTGCAGTACTATGTATTTTCGGTTTTTCTTTTGAAATTCTTTCGACATTCATGTCAATGCATATAGTGCAAGGGAGATAGCTTCGATAAAAAAAGTACATGATAAATTGCACAAGCTTCATCATATATTCCTTGTCTTTGTTTTTTGCTCTCATCTAAGTTTTTAAAACTCCATTCACCATAGTAGCTCAAAATCATTGATGAAATTTCGATTGACGCCTTCTTATTGCCACCAATATAATGGGGCTAATTGGCATGCATGATGTTCATTTTGAATGGCATAAGAAATGAGTATAAATATCTATTGAATATTGTAACTTCAAAGGATATTATAAATGTATTTTACTGATGTAACCCAAGGGAGGTGTTATTATTCCTCTGGAGGGGTGTTACTATTGTAATTGGTATTCATATAGTCATGAGGTAAAGCCTCAATTGTAAGTCGGGTTAATAGTACCGTAATGAATATAATATAATATTGTATTGAGTCTTCCTAAGTGAAGTCGGCCCACTTAGTTAAGTGGGGCCGACTTGTTAGGTTAAAATTAAAGGGATGAAAGAGTATAAATAGAGGAGATGTGTTCCTCATTTGAACACACACTCACTTGTGCACAACGCATAGGAGAGAGAGAGACATATCTACAGGAGGGAGGTGCACCTGTCTGGGGTCTTGTCTTGTACTTTTTATACATATTATACAAAGGAAGTTTTGCTGGGTTTTCTTCCCCATGGGGGTTTCCCAGGATAAATCTTTGTGTTCTTTTGTGTGGTTGTGCTTGTCTATCTTTCAGTGATATTTTGTTTATGGTTATGCTGTTATGATGTTGAATGTTATAAGATATGATATAACCATTACAAACTTAACATGGTATTAGATCCACCGTGAAAGAATTATTTGTGCAGCCGAAACAATGCTACAACTACAACTATTGAAGATTAGGGTTTCATGCTTGAAAACCCTAAAAGACTAAAACTAGTCATTTTGGTGCATTCGATATATATTAATATTGGAGAAGGATTAAGAGCTAAAATTTTTACAAATTGAAGATAAATTCC
Organism: Pseudotsuga menziesii; assembly: GCA_001517045.1. Taxonomy (NCBI): domain Eukaryota; kingdom Viridiplantae; phylum Streptophyta; class Pinopsida; order Pinales; family Pinaceae; genus Pseudotsuga; species Pseudotsuga menziesii. Next base: position 382,810 of record LPNX010147347.1, read on the forward strand.
TGGTGTACCCTTTGTAAAATTTTCAGCCTCAGATTAGCTACATTCTAGGAGACATGATTCCTCCAAATCAGGTTCCAGCCTCTCCCAGGATTCAATCTTAAACAGGTGACCGAGGGAGAATTGTTATATCTAGGGATACGAAGGTCCAAATTAATTTTCTCAAGATGTTCCAGATAGGGAATAGACTTTAATTTCAGTGATAAAATTTTCATACCCCGAAGGTGAAATAGTGACATGTGCCAGTCCATACAAGTTATCTATGATGAATAGTCCTGAAATAAGTCACCTTGGGAAAACTTGAATAAGTCCCAATTGGTGAAACTAATTCTGCTCTAACCTGTGGGGTTGGAAAGAGGACAGACGATGATACCTAAGTACAAATTTTTAGACAGAGAGGAGTAGTAATTTTTGATATAACGCATAAACAATATCATGCAATTATGCAGAAGAAAGTGAAGAAAACTAGGGCATCAAATATTTTGAAGTTTTTATCACATTTTTGGGAAAATGAGTATGATGCTCAACTCGCCTTGATGAGGTGCATATTTCTATCCAATAAGATATGAAAGATACCTAAGTTGAAAAATTAGGTTTTCTCTGTCAAACGCTAGTTCCACCGGAAGCAACATTCCAAAAAAGCTTTCAAGCAAGCATGAGATTGAAGCAATCTCATTGGTCAAAGGAGGAGTTGTCGATCTAGAAGGAGATAAAGACAAACAAACAAAGATAAGTATTTGAATCATCTTTACTGTATATGTTGTGTATTATGTATGATAGAATGTTTTCATTAATGACAGTGTACTACTAATATGCATGTTATGGATACGTAGCCCATGGTGCTATACAACTCTCCATTGCTACTTATCTAGAATGAAACCTCTTTGATGACATATTGGATTAGTGCACAATCTCGATGATTTTATGGTAGATATGGAAGGAATCTATAAAGTTTCCGTGAGATATGGATAAATGTTGTATTTGCTAATATAGTTGCATGATGCATAAGAATTTGTCATTATGCATATGTCCTATAAAATGTTTCTAACCATGCAACTGGTGCATTTGACTTGTAGGAAAGGTCATGTACAACCTCCTAAAAGAAAATAAGGATGAGACTTGTTCTGAAGAACAAGTGATGCCAATTCAAGATTCACTCCAATGAAAATGAACCTGAAGCGTCCAGGGTCAGAGACACCGTGATGGAAGAAAGAGCTTCAGAAGAATATAAGAGAGTGGTAGATCCACCTTGAGAGATGAAGACCATCTTGGAAACGTGAGATAATTCAAGATGAAGAAAAGTATGACGAGACTTCGAAACCAAAGTAAGAGGCCTTAGACACACTCTAGTTGTGTGACACAGTTGGGTGACATCATTGATGCAAACCCTTCCAACTATGGAAGAAGCTATGATCCAAGAGTAATCGTTGATCACGAGGAATGATGTATAGGATATGGTTCCGAGACCTGAAGGGAAGTTTGTAGTGTCTTCCATATGGATCTACAAGAACAAGTATACAAAGCAAGGTTTGTGGTTTGTCTCAGAAAGAATAGACTATGCCATGACATACTTTATTGACCAGTCACACTTCTCCAGTAGAAGTATACATCGAGCAAAGGACCATCTGTACATAATAGGCTTTGTACAAGCTCAGAAGGAACCCATAGATAAGCACATCCAAGATCTTGAAATATCACCTAGAGTGATGAATATCTTAAACTTTGCTACAAGGTTGAAGATGGAAACCTATAGAAGACAACAATCTCACAGTTGGGTGCAAGAGGAACTTTTTGACAAAATTCAAGATAAAGGGATCTTGGCATCTGGTAACCTAAGATGGTTACATAGCAGCAGAGGATACTACCCGTCACTCCAGTAAAGAATGCAAAGGGAGGATGATGTTTCGCTTCAGCGGGAGTGACTGCAAAATATCTTCGAGTTCAGCATGGTACAATAAGATGGACAACTCCCTGATGGACTGAGACTTTAACAAGAGTAAAGTGGGTTCCAACCTTCAAGATTGAATGCGGGAGACTGGGATATGCTGATGACCTGACATAATGAACTAATGGTAGAAGCAATGATGGAATAATACCAGAATGATGTGTGGGATATAGTACCCAAACCAAAAAGCAAGAGTGTGGTATCTTCCAAATGGACTTACAAGATAAAATATGATGTTGATGGAAGTAATGCAATATTTGTAGCTAGAGGATTCTCTCAGAGAGAGAGAGAATTGATTATGAAGACACATTTTCTCCAGGAGCAAGGTACACTTCCATCAGAACCATCATGGAACTTGCTTCCATGATGAATTTGGACATACACCAGATGGATGTAAACACGACCTTCCTTAATGGTATGATTGAGGAAGAGGTTTACATCGAACAACCACAAGGATTTGAAGTAAAAAACAGAGTGACTTGTGTATGTAAGTTGAAAAAGATTATGTATGGACTGAAGCAAGCACCTAGAGCTTGGTATGGAAAAATTTGTGAAACCCTAGTAGGCTTGAACAATTGTAAACCCCAATAGAAGTTGACCAAAAATGGTCACAAAGACAAATTTCCTAAAAAATTGCAGATTAGAGTTTTATTCCCAAATTTTCTCTCTACCACCCAAAGGTATTTTTCTCAGCTTCCCAACAGCCCGAACCTCTTTTGTTGTTGCCAAAACCAGATATGGGTTGTCTGAGACAGTTCTGGTGCTGCCCGAGATCTGTTCCTACTGCCCAAAAAAATCTATAGTTTCCCAAGTCTCTGCCCAGACTGTTCTGGGTTCACTCTGCTGCTGCTCGAGATCTTCCTGAAATCTCCATGTCTTCCCATGATGAGGAGCATAATGTCCAAGGTCTGGAAGATGTTTCCCGAGATGAGGAGTAGTCTATATAGGCTGCTCGGATCTATGTTGTGTAAACCCATGAACTCTTGTTGTTGCCTGAAGTTAAATCCAGGTTGCCTGAATCCTGTCTGTAACTGCCCATTAAGAGAAAGTGTCAGCCCTAGGTATTTTCCATTTCCTAAGTGAAGAGTAGTGTTTCTGGTGATGGGGAAGGCTCCCTAGTATGATTCCCTAGCTACCCAAACTGCCATACTAAGGCATAAAGACACTGATTACCAACCACTTGAAGAAAACCAATGAATACTTCAATCTTCAAAGGAGAAGTCACGATGGAGAGAAGGAATGTTCAAATGTTTTGAAAATGATCTTCTTTTATATCCTTTTAGTCACTTGAAGTGGTCCTTACAAATAAGAATTAAATATTAGGGTTTTATTTTTTTTCTTTGTTTACCCTTTTGATTTTGACTTTTAGTGGTACTAAAGACCTTTTTGTATTTTCACTTTGACTTTTGTGGTACAATAAATATTCTTGTGTTTTTTCTTTATCCTTTTGGCCTTCTTCAAGTGTTATGTGGTTAATGCAAGTGGTTACAACATTCCTTCATGCCCACTCAAAGTACATCATCATAAATATGGAGAATTGCTAATTATTTTAACTTGAACTCCTAGTGCCACCAAGATTGAGTACTAGGTGTCTTAACAAGGGGTAGCTAATCCCTGGAGAAGGTCATACATCCCATAGATCAAGAATAGCAGTGCTCACATGCCCAGACCTAGTCTAGGGCTTATAGTGATGTCCTGGTAACTAACCTGGTGCCTCGACCATAGGATGAATCAAATGAATCAATGTCAAATACTTGGTAACTAAACAAGAGCCTCCATTCTCCTAGAGAATGGCCCTCAGCCCTAGGCTGAGTCCCCCAATCTTGAAATGGTCCATCTTCCTGGTAACTAAACAGGTTCCTTCATTCAAATAATGACCACTCATCTCTAGGTTGAGTTCCCTAGTGCTAGATTGGTACCACTTCCTAGTAACTGAATAGGTACCTCCATTCAAAGAATGGCCACTCAGCTCTAGGATGAGTCCCCAAGTGCTAGACTGGTTCCACTTCCTAGTAACTGACCAAATGCCTCCATTCAAAGAATGGTCACTCAACTCTAGGTTGAGTCCCCTAGTGCTAGACTGGTTCCACTTCTTGGTAATTGACCAGGTGCCTCCATTCTCCAAGAGAATGCCTGTCAATATTGCTTAGGGAATATCAACACTCCCTCTCAACAAGAGGTATTCTCTTCCATGCCAACATTGTCATGAAAGTACACAAACTTTGTTGTTGTCATAGGTTTGCTCATAATATCTACAATCTGTTCGTCTGTACAGATGTACTACAGCTTTAGAGTGCCTCTCTGTACTAGGTCTCTGATGAAATGATACTTCATTTTAATGTATTTCGATCTATCATGAAACACCGCATTTTCTGAAAGCTTAATGTAACTCTGATTATCACAATGAATAATCGTTGAGTCAAGCTTTCCACTGAACAGATCACGGAGTAGTTTCCTAATCCAAACTTCTTTCTTGCAGGCATCACTCACAACAATATACTCAGCTTCAGCTATACTCTGAGATATGGAACCTTAATTTCTATTGGACTAAGAGATCATTGTAGATCCCATACTGAAGCAGTAACCTAAAGTACTTTTCTGGTATAGTGCACTATCAGCCCAATCTGAGTCGGCATATCCGACTAACATTACTCCATTGCTGGAAGTATACCTGAGCCCATAAGTGATAGTACCTCACACATATCTCAATACATGTTTAGCATCTACCCAATGTGTGCTTTGGATCGGACATGAACAAACGCGAGGCATTTACTGTGTAACAGATGTTTGGTCTCGTGTGCACAAGATACATCATAGATCCAATGAGTTGTCGATACATAGTAGAGTCTATGAACAGGTGGCTAAGGCACACAAATTGTTCAAGTTTGTAGTCATGAGCACGCTCATGGACTTGTAGTCCTACGTCCCAAATATCTACAAGATCTCTACTACATACTTCCCTTTTGTTAGGAATATCTCACTTGTCTTTTTCCAGACTTCCAGGCCAAGAAAATAATGCATCAAACCAAGGTCCTTCATTTCAAATTGAGAGGTAATCTCCTTCTTACACTGAGCTATGAGTTGTTCCTCTCCAGTAAGGAACAAGTCATACACATACAAGACTAGGATCAATATATGGTTATGAACAACCTTAAAGTATAGATTGGAGTCACCAATACTTTAGGAGAACCCCAAGTTGTGAAGGTATGCATCAATCCTTGCATACCAGAATCTCGAAGCTTGTTTGAGACCATACAAGGATTTATTCAATTTACACACATGGGACTTGTCCCCATGAATCGCGTAGCCTTTAGGTTGTTCAATATATACTTCCTCATCAAATTTTCCATCGAGGAAGGCAGTTTTTACACCCATCTGATGGAGTTTCCATCTGAAAATAGAAGCAAGAGATATGATGGTTTTGATGGTAGTATACTTGGCGACAAGAGAAAAATTCTCATTGTAGTCTAAGCCCTCCTTTTGGGTAAATCCACAAGCTACAAATATGGCCTTGTCTTTCTTAATGTTGTCATCAATAGCATGTCTAATTTTGTAGATCCATCTTGATGTTACCAATGAATTCCCTGTCTGTCAAGGAACAACTTCCCACACATAATTTTTCATGATTGAACTGTATTCTTCAATCCTAGCATCATTACATACCTTTTGACTTGGTGCTTCTTTATATGTGGAAGGTTCAACATTGATGAGTTGTCTCATAAGACCTAAGTACTTATGTGGCCTTATACTTTCTCTGAAATTCCTAGGAGGAGCTTTATTCTTCTCAGCTTCTTGTATTGTTTCTCGGTACCAGGCATGTCTCCTTTTGGAAGGAGGGACCTCAAGTAGTTTTTCTGGCAGACTTCCAGGTTCCTCAGGCACATCTGGAATTTGAGTCTCAAATTATTTTTCCTCCCTTTGAACTTCTAAATTTAGGATCTCAGAATGAGGTTCATCTTCTTTTGAAGGCTCTTGTGTTTGACGAAACACAACTTCCTTATGGAATATCACGTCTCTACTGGCTTTAGTGTGCCTATTTCCAGGGACATATATGCAGTAAGATTTCAAGCTTTCACTGTAACCGACAAATATGTCTTTCTTTCCGAAAGGCTTTATCTTAGCCCTCTTTTATTTTGGTACATGAATATACACAAGAGTGCCAAATATTTTGCAGTAATCTTGAAAGTATACATACATGGGTTGATAATTAATGTTTGTGTTGGACTGGCTAATTAGTAGACTTTATTTGGCCCAACATTTTGGTGTCATTGCCGAGGAGGCTACAAATGTACGAGTTTATTACTTATGTTGTTTTTATTTTCCTTGTAGATGCATCATCTTCAGCTCTGCTGAGGCATGAGACTTGAAAACAAAAGGTGGATTCCCCATCGCTGATACTTCAGAGGTGGAATCAATGAAGCCCATTTCCTTGTCTTCCCTCTCGAACTTTCATGGGATGACTATAGAATATCGAGAAACTTTCATGTTCAAGTTTGACGTATTGTGTATAAGCTACGATTACACTACCGACCCATAGAAGTTCAAGTTATTTCCCGCTACTCTTAAAGGGGCGAATTTACGATGGTTTGTGGGTTTGGGTGGTAGATCTATTACAAAATGGAATTAAATGAAGGATTCTTTCCTAAAAAAACACCAGGAGTATTGGTGGAGTATTGTAGGTCTTGGGATCTCAAAGAAGAAATCTTTAAGATGACTCAGAAGGAGGATGAAAATATGGAGTACTATGTAGAGCGATTCTAGTATAATTTGCAAAGGTCACCACACTCTACATTATGAGATACAATCTTAAAGACGATCATGATCCGAGGCATGAGGGATGAATGGATGGATATGTTAAATGTAATGGGGAAAGGAGATATATCCAATGAAATCTATGAGACTATCTATGCTTGGCATAGGAGATGTTCCTGTGGATATTCCAAGAATCAAACAGGGATTACAGAGCTTCCCACTAAAGTGACCAAGGAAATTAAAAAAGGGGTAACCTGAACAAAGATTGGAACCTTATTGGAATATTTTAAAATAGACATTCTTGGAACCCTATCTTCCTAGCTTGATTTATTTCAAACAAAATAGAGACAATTTGAGGAGGACAAAGTATTAGGTGTATTTTTCCCGCAGTGTAGACAGAAGCACCCCAACAAATAAATGTCCACTTAAGTTTGTGGAATTATGTGCAGTATGTGATAAGGATCACCCAATGAAATTGTGTCCTTAACTAAATGGTTTAAAATCAGCATGCCAAAGTGCCAACGAGGAAAGTGAGCCTGTGTACTTCTTGGAATAGAAAAAACCATGGAAAAATTGACCCCCATGTATGAATCAAAACCCATCATTTTTTAATAATTGGTAGAACTAGTACATGTCTCAATTTCCACAAGGTCAACAAATATCACAACACTCACAATTCCACTCTCAAAATTGGAAAAATACATAACATTCTCAATTCCAATCTCCTTGGGTACCATGGTCACAACAACCAACACAGAATCCAGGGTGGTCTCAAAACTGGTGAAACTCCCATTTTCCTACATAGAAATACCCCGGGTTATAATCACAACCAAATTAGCAAGTGCCGTAAGGAATGGTTCCCACCCAACCATAGCTACAACTCCCGACAAACATGCCTATCAATGCCAAAATCAACACCTATGCAATTCGTCCCCAACTATGTGTGAAAATGATTCCCAATCCTAATAATAAGGTGGTTCATCAAGTCAAAGAACCCATTTTTCTCGCTTATAGCATTGTCCCTTTTGGGTGCAATGAATTTCACCTAAGGCCTAGGTGAATAATTCAACCACAAAGCTCACCAATAATAACAGAGGAAGAAATTTCATCTTTGAACGAAGAACACCAACAAGAGGAAGACATGGATACTCATCCATTTATAACTTCATAAGTAACAACAACTGTTACTCAACCCCATAATGTTATTGCTCCATATCCAAAAATATTGGTAGTGAAAAAGATACCACAACAACCAAAGTTTAATCTCTCAGGGGAATCTCAGAATATCCACATTGAAATTCCACTATTACAAGCCATCCATGATGTGCCAATTTATGCTAAAACCACTAAAGACTTGTTCCTTAAGAAACCGGGTAGAAAACCCAGGAATCCCTCTACCATTCATTTTTTAGGGAAATTGTTGACCTAATTTTAGGAAAGATTACACCCACCAAGTATGAGGACCCTAGGAATCCAACAATTAAGGTTCAGATTCAAGATAAACACTTTCCTAACATCCTGGAAGACCTTGGTACAACCATTAATATCATGACAAAGGAGGCATGGGATGCTATGGACCTTGCATAATTAAGACCAACCCCCACTAGTTTGGAATTAGCTTATAGATCAACTATTAAATGAGAGGATATGGTGGAAGATGTGAGAATTTTCAATGGACTCCTAGGAATATCCAGCTGATTTCCTTGTCCTGCAGACCAAATTCATGTTTTAAAAACTCAAAAATAATCCTTTGCATGGGATTATAGGGACATGAAGGGCATACATCCTGACCTCTGTACTAATCACATTTACATTAAGACATATTTTATTCCTAACATACAACCTCAAAGAAGAATGAACATGTAGTACGCAATATTGTTAAAGAGGTACTCCATAAACTATTTGATGTCAACTTTATCTATCCTATATCTGATAGCAAATGGGTGTCTCCTCTTATTGTTGGCCCAAAGAAAAATGGGAAGTGGTGTATTTGTGTCAATTAGGATCCTCGTCAGAGACTATTGCCTTAGGCAATCCATGCAATCTGAAAATATTCTTCATGAATATTTTTGCAATGGCTTCAGTCTTATATGTGGACTTAACCGGTATAAAATGTGCGGCCTTTGTCAACTTGTCCACCACAACCATGATGGAATCATGTTGTCTCCAAGTCATTGGCAATCTTGGAATAAAATCCATGAAAAAAACTTCTCATTTTCATCCTGGAACTCACAAAGGCTGCAACAAACCTACTAGGTGTTGATGCTCAACCTTCCCCTGTTGACATTTCATGCACTTTGAAATACACTCAACAATGTCCCTCTTCATTCCTGACCAAAAATATTGTTTTCTGGTTGTAGCAATTGTTTTCTGATAGCCTAGGTGACCAACATATGGAGCATGATGGATCTCATCCATAACAATTATCCTCAAGTCTGCTACATTTGGAATATAAATTTTGTTTTTATAAGTAAGAAGTCCATCTTCTTCCAATTTATATCCCTCATACATCTTCTCAAGACTTTGCTACTACAATTTGTCCTTGATCTGCACATACATTTCATCTTCAGCAGTATGATTAGCAATCCATTGTCTCAAATCTGATTGGCAAATATTAAGAGATGCCACGTGCATTTCATGCACCTTCCTACTAAGTGCATCAATGAATTTATTTTCTTTTTTGTTTATGTGTTTGATTTCAAAATCAAACTCACATAAAAACTCCAGCCATCTAGCTTGCCTCGCATTTAGAGTAGACTGATTGAACAAATATTTCACACCACAATGGTCTGCCCTTAACTCAAATTTTCTGCCCATTAAGTAATGCCTCCACATCTTGAAATCATGTACTATGACTACAAGTTCTAAATCATGAGTGGCATAGTTCTTCTCATGATTTTCAACTTTCTTGACTCATAGCATACCATGTGGTTGTCTTGTATAAGAACTCCTTCAAGTCCTTGACCACATGCATCAGTACACACCACAAAACCTTTTTATGGGTCTGCAATCTTCAAGACTGGTGCACTTGTGAGAAGATTCTTCAACTGTTGAAAGTTTTCTTCACGCCTTGGTGTCCATTCAAACTTTATCCCCTTCTTTTGCAAAGAAGTGATTGAATGTGCAACCTTGGAGAATCCCTCAATGAATCTCTAGTAGTATCCTGCAAGTCCCATAAAAGATCTTACATCTGTCACATTTCTTGGAGTAGGCCAATTCATAATGGCTTTAGTCTTTTCAGGGTCTACAGATATGCCATTATCTGAGATAATGTGACCCAAATAGTGAATTCTATCTTTATAGAAGTCACATTTGCTCAACTTTGCATACAGCTTATGCTCCCTTAGCAATGTCAATGTCAGCCTCAAATGTTCTTCATGTTCTTCCTCAATCTTGGAATAAATAAGAATGTCATCAAGAAAAACAAGAACAAACTTGTCTAGATACCTGCTGAAAACATTGTTCATGAGGCACATAAACGTTGCTGGTGCATTTGTGAGACCAAATGGTACCACGACAAACTCATAATGTCCATACCTTGTTCTGAATGTTTCCTTATGAATGTCTTCATCCTTGATTCTTACCTGATGGTAACTAGACCTCAAGTCAATCTTGGAAAATACCTTTGCTTCCCTCATTTGATCAAAGAGGTCATCAATCCCAGGCAAAGGGTATTTATTCTTCACAGTGACTTTGTTCAGCTTCCTGTAATCAATACACAACCTGAGTGTACCATCTTTCTTCTTCAAAAACAGAATTGGTGCTCCCCAAGGAGACACACTCTGCCTGATATACTTCTTCTCCAACAACTCTTGCAGCTGCATCTTCAGCTCTAGCATTCTAGGTGTACTCATCCTATAGGGTGTCTTGGACACTAGTGTTGCCCCTGGTACAAGTTCAATGGTGAAATCAATGTCCCTCTTTGGAGGAAGCCCTGGAATTTTATCAGGAAAAACATCCATGAATTTTTACAACACATGAAATTCCTCCAACCTACGAGTTTCATTCTTTGTTGCCTCCACAACATGAGGTGCATACACTCTGCAACCTTTCCTACATAACTTCTTCAGCTGAATTGCTGAAATCTGCCTAATAGAAATCACCTTTGGAATGCCTCTTACAATTCTTAAGTTTCCTTCTCCATCTATGCATTCAAAAGTCTTTTGTAACAATCAAGCTTGACTCTGTGAGCTTCTAACCAATCCATTCCAATGAGAATGTCATAGGAACCAAGTGATAGAACATTCAAATCTACATAAGTAACCAATCCATCCATAACCAATGGACATTTATCTACCACTTCACTAACATTTCTCTTGGTTCCAGTTACTAGCTGAACTAACCATGATTTAATATGCTTTAACTTCTTAAAAGCATAAATCTCAACTACTCTAGGAGTAATATAACTGTGAGTAGATCCAGGGTCAATTAAAACAGAAATAGATTGCTTCGTTAGACAGAAACAGATTGCTTTCTGTATGCTTGAGGTAGCCCACTCAGAAAGCGTTGGATTTTCACGTTATCATCCTTGATGTGTCTGACATAACTCAAAAGTTCCAAGAACTTGTTTGCATACTCTTCCATAGTCTGTTGTCTCAATTTCAGCTCATGGAATTCTTTGATCTTGTCATCATAGTACTTGTCAGAGAGGTACTTCTGCTTGAAATACTTCTTGAACTGTTTCCACATGATCTTTTTGTCATTGATCTTCTTTACCTACCTAAGGTGTTCCCACCATATGGATGCTCTTCCATTCAAGTTGAAGATGGCTACCCTAGCCTTCATATTTCTTGAGTAGTCTTGGACTTGAAAATGTTTCTTCATCCCAAGAAGCCAAGCTTCAGCGTCTTGACCAGTCTTTACCTCACCATTAAAAGTAGGCGGCCTTGCCTTCTTAAATTCATCTCGTGAGCTATTTTTGTAGCGCATTTTTCTCTTATCTCTGTCAGATGAAGAGCTTGAACCCCCAGTGGATCATTGAGAGTCAGATGACCCACTAGAAGATTTCTTTCTTCTTATGGCACTGCTTTTACTTCCTTCTGGATGTACTGCACAACACCTAGAGCTCATCCGCCTTTGGATGTCTGTCAAACTCTGCAACATGGCGGGATTCAGCTGATGTTGTTCTTCCTAAGCTTTAATAGGGCTTCTCATGGTGGCTGCAATACCTGAGGGAGTATCTTGAAATCTTCTCCCATTAAACTTTGTATTAGCATTTCCAACTCGGATGTTTTCTCCCATAGCATCTTCCTTGTGCTCATAGGGATTCTGTATATCAGACATGCTGTAGGTTCTCATGGTTGAGCCAAAACTAACTTTTTCAATCTGCACTATGACTTTGCAAAATGTGTTAACAACATCATTTGTTAGCTGCATAGAAATTTCAGAATTAAAACCATTTACTTATTGTCACCTGGTCCATCCAGGCCCAATGTTACAACCATTAGCTCTGATAGCAATCTATAACACCCCCATACCTCATAATGCGGATAAATTAAAGAATTTACTTCAAGAACCTTGTTCTCCTTCGAAACACAAGGCATGGACGCTAACACACACTTCAACCTTCATTCTCGAGCTTAGGAACCACTGTAACAGTCGTTCCGCTCTTGACAAATCGTTTCTGTGACCGAAAACACATTTTCCACACTGAACCTGTCCTTTCCACGTTCCACACTTCCGCTTTCCACCCTTCCGACCTCAAAAATCGAAAATCGGAAACATAATGTGCGACGGAAACATTTAAACACTCTTCCACCTTCTGCACTTCCGCTTTCCACCCTTCCGACCTTGGAAATCAGAAATCAGAAACGTAATGTGCGACGGAAATACTTAACGACTATTCCGCCTTCCGCACTTCCGCTTTCCGTCTTTCTGACTTCTAAAATTGGAAACATAATGTGCGACAAAAACATTTAAACACTCTTCTGCCTTTTGCACATCTGCTTTCCGACCTCGGAAATCATAAACATAATGTGCGACGGAAACATTTAAACACTCTTCCGCCTTCCGCACTTCCGCTTTCCGTCTCTCTGACCTCAGAAATCAGGAATCAGAAACATAACAAATGGTAGAATCCTTTATCCACTTTTCGCCTTCCAACTTCCGCCTTCCACTGCGGAAAGCGGAAAAACAACTTTCGACCTTAGCCTTTTTCTGCACTTCCGACTTCTGTTTTCCGACCTTGGACTTCAGAAATCGCAAAACACACTTTCTGCCTTGTTTTCAACTACCCTTTCTGCCTTCTGCCTTGCGCAAGCGGATCTCGGGGTGCAAAAACACAACAATTTTGTCCTATTCAACTTTCTTTTTTTCCGGTTTTCGCCCTCCGCAAGCGGATTCCAAGGAGCAGAAACACTAAGTCAGCTGCCTCCTGACTCTATAACAAGCTTCTAGCCTCCATGAACTTAGGCAAATGCATTGCAAAAACACGAGGCATATACATTAGTAAAATGCAAGAAAACAAAGCAAAAGTAAACTTCTATTTAACCATCAATAAGCATTCAACATTATCATAATAACTCATAAGGAAATACATGGCATAAACAAGCATAACAAAAATACTTATCTTGATGATTAAGTTGTCCCACAACTTGCTATGTCGTTGCAACATTCCACCCAACCATAGGCCAGTGTGTTCATTAATCTCTCAACACCACTGCCACCCCCGAGCTGGGCATGGTTTCCACAAGGAACTAGAGAACAACAGGCTTACACATAGCCAGGATTCATTACACACAGTCAAGCCAACAGATAGGTTTCACAGGCTAAACAACTAAGCCATCTCACGGTTGGGTTTATCAGGCTGTCCAGGCATCAAGCCAAAACATTGTTGGGTTTCACAGGCTACACAGCCAAGCCAGCACATAGTTGGGTTTCACAGACTGTACATAGTCAAGCCAACATCCACATTAAGGACCAGCCAAGCCAACAGATGGGTCTCACGGGCTACTCAGCCAAGCCATCTTTCACAGTTGGGTTTCATAGGCTGTCTGCCCAAGGGTTACACACATGGCCCAAAGAACAACAAGACATAGCCAAGCCAACTACCAGTTGGGTTTCACAGGCTGCTAAGGCAATGGACAGGAAGAACTGCTAAACTAATGAGCTCATCCACAGAGCTAAGGACACCTTCACAAGATCTATCTGGCATGGCATCCACGTTGCCTACACACCCAACACAAGGAAGTGTCCCCTTCTCTACTCCACAGTCCCTCGGGCTACACCTTCCCTTCCAGTGCTTTTCAGGATGTGCAGAGCAGATTCACCAACCACTCTTATCTTATTGTGAGGTTCCACACTAGGTTTAACAAGCACATTCTACGTCTCTCCCACTCCTAAGTCTTGCATACAATTCAAATCCAAACCAGGGTGCACAACAGAACAAACCACAGGGAAACACAACAACACAGGCTTCACTCACTCTGTAACAGAGAAAACCACTGGAGAAACACCTTCCACGACTCAGGGGAGTGAAACAAACCATTCTGAACAATGGATCACGACACAATAGCGTTGGAGAGACCACGAAGGACTACACTCATAAAATCGAGTGATCTCCACTGCCCATTTACTCAGCAATACCACGAATTTCTCAACCATGATTGAATGACCAGCATGAACTACACAAAACAGAACACGACTCTGCAAGCAGGCTCAACAAACAACGCCCATGAACCGAATGGTTGAATGAACAGAAGCATTATGACAATCCCTGACCCTCAGGAACAACAAAACCTTCTTGTGTCTAGAAGAAAGGACAAACTGGCATGCATCACGTGCATCCTTGCTGCATAAGCAAGAATGCGGCTTCCCCAGACTGTAGACTTGCAGGCTTGCTCAAACAATCAATCAGACTACCATGCCTTTCTCTACTTAAGACATTAACTGCCTCATCCGACTTCTGGAAGAAATTAATGATTGAGGATAGAGGACAAAAGGTAGTTGGGAGTTCATGGATTTTCCCTTTGACATCTGGTCACACCGTATTGGCTCAGGGGGTTTGACTAACTCCCCACCCTATCCCTTGTGGAATCATGCCCCCATCTCTTTCACGTTCCAATCCCATAGCTAGTTGTGGTATTTATTAAATTGTGCATTTACATGATATTCAAAATGCTCTGTGCTTGACTTAGCACCAAAACCATAGAGATCAACCTTGATCACCTATCCACAAAACATCAATCAATGACAGGGCCTTGGCCTTGACCTTGAGCTCCTTGCCATGATTCAAATACAATACATACATCATGTACAATTTTAATACCATGGAGTCAAAACCGGGGGGTTACAATAAGTCACTGCCATGGGATGTCGACGGTACCTAGATATTGCCATTTTCTACTTACGGTTTTAATAATGGATTAAAATATTTAGGTTTCTTTCTTAAACATAGTGATTATAGAGAAAGGAATTGAAATTGGCTATCTGAAATAATAGAAAAGAAACAAATCGATGCTAAATGTGGTTATCCAAAGGGGGCAAATTGACCTTAGTTGAGTCAATATTAGAAAGGATTCGAGGTTAGTAGCATTCTTGAGCTTACATTCCAAAACAAAATTGGAGAAATTCAAAAAAATATGTTTTAGCTTTCCATGGATAGTAAAACAGGAAAAGAAGGGATCACGTTGCTAAAGTGGGACAATTTAGCAAAACCTAATGAGAAAAGAAGATGGGATTTAAGGAATATATATATATATAAAATCTCGAATATAAGCCCGTGTAGCTAAAGGTTTATGAAGAATGATGGAAGGAAGAAGGCTTATGGTAAAAGTGGTTTTCAAAAAGTACATAGCTTCTCAATCAGTGGAGGATTGGATATAAAGGGAGGTAAAGAGATATGCAAGGGGGATCAACGATATGAAAGGCCTTAGTTAAAGCTTTTCCTCAGTTAGAATGATCGTTAGTCTTGAAGGTATAAAAGACAGACAAGGTTAGGATTGGAGATGACCCATGGATGCGATGGGCAAGAAATTACAAGTTATCTGAATCTTTAAAATCTGAGCTATCAAATATTAAGATTTGTAATTTAGAAGATGCAACAAACCAAGAAGCAAGCTCAATATAGAACCAACGTTGGGAAACAAAAACTCAATTGGGTTAGCATGGAGAATTAGCAGAGTGGAAGCATAGTACATCCAATTTAAAAAGGAATGCAATCAGACTTAGTACAGTGAAAGCTGATTTTATATGGTCTGACGATAAGTCCTCAGGATTATACACAACAAACTTACGTTTGAACTTTGAAGCCAGAATGAAGGATATTGAGGGGGTGAGACTGGTGGTGGAAACCTATATGGAAGCTCAAATGTCCATTAAAATGCAAGATTTTATTATCGTTGGCTTTAACTAATAAAGTTCTAACATGGGGTAGTTGTAAAAAGAGGACATGGCAGAATCATGAATGGTGTACTTTATGCAAAATAGAAGATAAATCCACAGATTATATGTTGGTGCAATGTCTTTATACTAAAGAAATATGGGAAGAAGCACTGACAGTTATATATAGATGGAAATGGCAAATGGGAAGGTAACATTGTACTAAAATGCCTTGAAGACGGGCATTAGAACAGTAAGCAACCATAATATTTGCTTTGTATCTTGGCATGAACGATATGATTAGCAAAAAAATGAGATGATATTTCAAAGCTAGGAAATCGTACTATACAAGTTGTTCATTAGGTCAGTTATGTATATGGAGGTGTTTGGAGGCCAAATGAAAAAAAAGGACCAAATAAATTTGAAGACTCCTGAGATTGATAAATCAAAGGCGTTGGACTATTTTGACCGAGTTTGTCAAGGTAGCTCTGGAACATGTGGGGCAGGAAGCATTATATTTGTTAGGGCAACCATGTTGCTTTTAAGGCAGTAGTCAGGTCGGTAACAGAGCAGAGATTTTTGCACTTTGGTTTATGCTAAAAATTGTTGCAGATAAGAGGAATAAACTGTCTTCAGAAAATGAATGATTCCAAGCTCATTGTAGAATGGGCAAATGGTAATTACAAGTTTGAAAATTTATTAATAGCTTAAGCCTTATATTATGGAGAGAATCAGAGAAGTAAGGGCACAGTTTGATTTATCTCATTCAAACATGTATATAGGAAACTCAACATGACGCATACCTATTACCAAAAGAAGCATTAAAGACGCAGGAAGGCATGATGAAAATTGAGGAAGTGGAGGGACATGCTCTTGCAGAAATAACTCTATATTTCTAGAAACAGATCTTCAGATGGATAGCTGTCGTGGAAGCTGAACGATTATTTCCAGTTTTTTCAGATTCTACCATATCCTAAGATCTGGCTGGAAAATGCTGTTAGTGATGGATAATGTATAGGAGTAGGGGAATCTATAGCTTTTTTATCAAACTGTAGATTGGTTTTTGCATTTTGAGAATGTTGGACAGGCACAGGCAATGTATATTTGATTTCTACTCGAAATATCAATATATGTTTTTCTTCTTGGTAAAATAACATTGCAATTTTAGACAAAAAAATCATTTACACAAAAATCAAAAGCAGACACTTTAGGAGATACATGAAACAAACAACACTCTTTAACTGAGAGAAGCTATAGCTAGCTACAGGTTGTTAAAGGACTCAGGACTTGAAATTTCAGTATTACTAGAAATTAATTTTTGGCTCTATTTCCATCTCCATTTTTCCATACTTGTCCTCACTGGTTGCCAACATCGCAGGTGTATTTGTACAGTAAAATACTAAATACCATTAGCTAAAAAGGTTCGAAATGCTTTGTGGGATATGATCACTTAATGCATGGTTAAATTAAATAATGTGGCAGTACTAGTTGAATAAATCTCATAAAAATACTCGCTTTGGTTAAACACTTGTCTAAGTGTGTTAAGCAATTTTCTCATTGTTAATGCTGATGCTACGCTAATATTTACAGTCTCATTATATGTAGTTCATGCCCAGGTGTATCAAGCAGTATGGAGGGACAACACATGAAGTGTATCCGTGGTTTAGAGATCTGAGTTGGTGCATACCACCGTCGTGTCTGGCATGCCTAGCATCAAAGGAGATAATTTGTGCTCCCATCAATAACAGCAACAGATTTACCTGTAACAGTCGTAGATTCAGCCATGACACAATAGATTTAACTATGCAAACAATAATTTAGAGCACTACAACAGAAATTATACAAACTGGGAAACCAGGTAGTGAACAAGATCGCAGAAATCTTCAATCATTATGATAAAATAGACTCTTCAACTGTACATAATATTTATTCTTACACCTCGTCTTCATGAAGCAACATATTTGGAATACCCTTGTTGACTGGAAATCGCCTTCCAGTTTCAGGGCAAAACAGGGCACCTTCTTCTAGGTGCAATTCTAAAAGAGCATGATGAAACCTGTGCAAGAAATCATCATTTTCTAACTTACTTGCAACCGCTTGTTCTGGGAGATCATTGTCATCCATCTTCTTTGCTGCATCGTGGAGAGCCTTCCATTCAATCTTTGGGAACATATGCTTCAAGAAATCAGGGTTAAATGGAACCTCCCTTGTCACAAAATTCTCAACTTCCAACTCCAACGGAAACCCCCTGGTCACTCCTCTAATGTTACAAGACAGCATATTGTGTGTCAAAAGCCTCATCTTCACCACAGTCGCCCAACCAAACTAGCACCAAATGTTACACAGAAATTAAAGAATTATTAGTAGAAATGAACAATATGGAAAAATAGATCGTAACTCTGCTTGAGAGTCTACAATTGTCATGATTTGCATGTATACTTACAAATATATTCTTGTTTTATTAATTATGTATCAATTTTATTATCAAATTTGAATACTGTCATAAGAAATATTATATCCCTGTTTTATTATTACTCAAGTTCCTTTAATTGTAGCCAAGTTAGAAATGTCATTCCCTTTTATCAGTCCAATATACTGTTTCCTTGTTATGCTATCAAATTTAATGGTCACCAACGCAGGCCCAAGGGGTTTCTCACAGATTCCCATGCATGCATTCAGCCACACATCCTTGGCAGGAAAATTTGCATGATCATTGTTGGCCAGATGAAACTTT
>LPNX010147347.1:406049-430507 GCA_001517045.1 Pseudotsuga menziesii
TAGAATTTTTTTTAATTGTGCAACCTCATCCTCACTTATACCATGATATGTAATGGACGATTTATTTTCATTGAAGTTCATACTGGCTGCACTGCAGAAGATGTCCAAAATTTTCTTGTATTGTCTCCATTAGTCCAGAATGCCATTTCCAAATATCATGACATCATCTACAAATAGAAGATGTGTAATTATGATAAGAGCATAAATATTCAATTCCTTTATCTCCCCCTTAGTCTTGTTGTTTTCAATCAACCTACTCAAACCTTCGATGACAAGTAAAAATAGAAGAGGAGATAATGGAAATCCTTGTCATACTCCCCTATTACCTTAGAAAACTGAGTAGGTGAACCATTTATCAGGACTGCATAGTTAACTTATTGATCCAAACATGCCATTATCCACTTTCTGGTCACCAAATTCAAACCAATCTAAAGGAGTATCAATTTGAGGAAGCCCCAGTCAACCCTGTCATATGCTTTGACAAGATCCAATTTTAGAACCATAGAGTGCATCCCCCATTTTTAATGTTGTGCAAGGCTTCTTGTGCCACTCCAGCAGTATCATGAATTCGTTTTTTATCCAGAAAAATGAATTGCTCTCTCAATATACATTTGGACAAAATCGGCTTGATCCTTCTGGTAATAATCTTTATATTTCAAATTACAAAGAGATGTGGATCTGAAGGCACTATATGTGGTTAGTTTTGAATTTTTGGAATCAATGCAATATATGTTGAATTGAGCCCATCATAAACTTTCCCATCAACCCTTGATTCCTCCACATCTGGTAGGATGCCTTGACCTATATTATCAAATAATTCTAGGAAAATATCCATCCTCCATCCTTCTAAACCAGGGCTCTGCAAGTTTACGAAGCCTTTTAAAATCGATTCAACCTCCTTAATAGTGTATGCTTGAGGAGTAGAAGATCCTTCCTATGGAGTAAAGAAACTAAGAATGTGTTGCACAATGTTCATCTGATCCATAATTGACTTTTGACCCTGATCGAAGAAGAGTTGGTGGAAATATCACTGCCTCTATCTAAATATCTTATGGATCAAACATTATAAATCCATCTGCCCCCTTGATTTCCCATATAGAATTTTGATCTCTTTCGTTCATTTGCAAAATGATGGAATAATTTCGTATTTTGATTCCCCATGGTAAGCCATATTGCGTGACTTTTTAGTCTTAATCTTTCCTCTTCCATCTACAAGCAATGAGACCTCTCCAATTCCTATATTCTAGTCTGTACATGAGCTAGGAAAGAGCCACACTTATATGCAACATGAAAATGTTTTAATTCATCTTCTGCTTCCAATATATCCTTATGAAGAGCCACCTTGTTCTCTTTTTCCCACCTAATCACTGCTTCCTTTAATTCCTTGAGTTTTAGAACCAATTTTTCCATCTCCTGCAAATGTTTCGTGAAGTCCATTTGTGTCCATTATTTTCTCACCGTATCTTGAAACCCTTGTTCTTGAATCCACGAGTGGTTGAATTTAAAAGGGTAGAAAACCTTTTCTCTCGATGGATCGAGCTACAACAAAATGAGGAAGTGATCAAACACGGGAACCTTTTCCACCCACATTTTATATTTTCCCATCGCTTCTACCAGACACTCTGAGATGAAAAAAAAATCGATCATGTCGTGTCTCCACCCCTCACCCCGACGATGAAGAGGATGCGACCAACACTGTTGTTGTCAAATTGGAAATATAGCCCCATGAACATGATAATTAAAAATGCATTGAATGAAAATCATACATAGATGCATTATACATGAAATAAACAATGGAAGAAAAACACATTTGTTTAAGCATTCAACATGTTCATAGTAATTCGTAAAACAATAGTTTGCAGAGATTAAGCACAAGAATACTTATCTTGAAAAGAAGTTGGCCTGCAACTAGCTATGTCGCTGCAACATTCCACCCAACCATAGGCCAGTGTGCTCATCAATCTCTCAACATCACTGCCACCCCCGAGCTGGGCATGATTTCCACAAGGAACTAGGGAACAACAGGATTACACACAACAATACCATAGATCCACATTCAAGTTTCATAGACTGCCTAGCCAAGCCAATGAATAACTGGGTTTCATAGGCTACTAGGGAAACAAGCCAATTACATAGGGTTTCCTTGGACTTACTCAGCCAAGCCAACAATCACCCCCAAACATATTCAACCATCTAGTAGATGGGTTTCTTGGACTTACTCTGCCAGGCCATCACAAGGATGCACATAGCAACCAAATGCACGGGTTGGGTATGAAGGAAAATGTTTTTCAACCAAAAAAAAATTGGTGAATGGGGAAATCAAGCCCTAGGTGAGAAACCCGAATTCAACAACGATTCCATGGATTCACATAGGCAAAAACGACCCTTACAAATCCCCATCTCATGGATTCGAATTCAGAAGCGTTTATGGGCTTTACGTGGCCAAAATGACCTCAACAAACACCCAAATATCGTGGGTCTCTTCTTCCATTCATTATACAACCAAAAAAAATAGTTTTCCCGTCCGGTTAATGAGCAACACACAACAAAAAAGTCCTGGAGAGAGTTCAAACCCTGAGCATTACCAAACAACTTCCCATCCATGGGGAAAATGAAGAAAACTCTTGCAAAACGTGAGGGAAAACACACAGGTAGACAAAAATGTGAATGAGAGAGCTCTCTAAGCTTCCCCTGCCATGAGGAATGGAGGACGTCCATGCATAATGGGTGAGTGAGTAATTTTTGGGTTCTTACTTGCCCATTAAGCCAAAAACAAATTTTTCTAAAATGGGTGCTCTGCCCAATTCGAAATTGACCCCCACGCCTTGCCCATTCCCATGCAATAAATTCCTTAACCAACTTCTAGATGACTGGGCACAAAAGGACAAAATGGGTAGTTGGCCACTTTATGGGTTTTCCATTAGACATTTGGCTTTTCCCCATAGGCTCAAAGGTTTGAATACCGCCCCCCCCCTTCCCCCGCTATTCCTTGTGAAATCATGCCCCCATCTCTTTAACGTTGCAGTGCATAGCTAGTTGTGGTATTTTTATTAATTTGCATTTTTACATGATGTCTCAAAATTTATTGTGCCTGCCTAGCACATAAACCATCGGCATCGATTTTAATCACAAAAACATAAAACATTAAATCCATGGTGGGCCTTTTCCTTGAGCTCCACACCATGATTTAATACAATATTTACATCATATGCAATTTAATACCACGGGGTCAAAACCGGGGTGTCACAGATCCAATCTCTTTGCCACCTCCTCCACCCCTGATCTCTTATTCCTCCATGTTGTCATCAATAGAGACTAAGCTATATCTACTAAACCTTAAAAAAGGAACAGTTCATGGAAAAAAATGCCCCTTTGGATCAAGACGTTCCCAATCCCCCCATATCTTCGAGGCACCAAAGGTTAGGTTCATATCACCTCTAAAAATGAGTGATTGGAGGTTCAAAATGCCATCACTCTTACTCTTTCCCATAATATTTTCCTATCCATATAAGGAGCATAACAATTGACCAGGTTCAACTACAATTCAAAACCAATGTACACTCCAATCAACAAGATCCTCGCTGAAGTGTGATAAGAGGAAAATCTGCCCGTTTTGGTATTCCAAGCCAAAAGTAACCCCCTAATAAACATAAAGAGTCAATAGTATTCATCTCCTAGCCTTGTAGCAGGAGTGCAAAAAAATTCTTGATTTTCTCGTCGAGACCATGGTTTCTTAAACAAAAATGATGTCTAGTTTTTTTGCAGCAAAAAGTCTTTCGAGGGACAATTTCTTGGATTTGCCCCCTACTCCTCTAATATTTAGTGAGATAATATTCATTTTTTTCCCTGGTAAGGGCTTTGTTTACTCTAAGATCCATGGGATCAGAAGTAGAGAAATATTTTGGGGGATCCTTATCCACCCGTGAACATTGAATAGTCTTAAATGTCTCTTTTCTAGTGCTACAGGTCTTCAACAGAGACAATTCGACACCAAGGCCTCCTATAACAACTCCTTTCCAATGTTTTTTTCCTTCCATGACAGAGTTGTTCCTGACCGTGTCTTCCTGAAAGGAACCATCTAGTAAGACCTTCATATCATCCTTAGGAATATTCCCAATGTAAGATGGTATTGGTTTTCTTTTCACCACACCACTGCATGAGATAGGTTTAGAAGGTATCGTGATGGTATTATGACTACCAGATCGTTTACTTTATCTGCCTCTGGGGAAACCCCGGCATACTTTAAATGGAATTTGAAATATTCCTTCAACTTTAATAAAGTTAGTTTCTGCACTAAAATTTTCATCAATACCTTAATCTTCCCGTTTCTTAGATACAAGTTATATATATGGAAGAAATGGGAAAATTAAGTTATTGATGGAAATTTTAGTGTAAAAACTAACTTAATTAAAGTTGAAGGAATATTTCAAATTCGACAATTATATGGAGATAAAACTACATAATGATCATTGTACAATGGTGAAGGAGAACTATGTAGGTTATCCTATTATGGTATGCTACTTCAAATTTAAGTTTGAAATGTCATTTCAAAATTTACTTAATTGAAAAAACAATCATAAAAAAGGTTAAGAAAAAAAATAGAATTGGCTATAATAAGGAAGCTATTATTATAATTTCACATCTTTATGACCCCTCAAAAGTATGAAAGATAGGGTGTGGGTGAAGTAATATGTTCCCCTATTTTTGCTAGTGTAGCATTTTTATTTTTTTGTCACACGAATCCCTAATAGGTTGGTATTACTATTATAGGTTGTGGGCAGAGGGGCCAATCATTAGAAACTCATATAGGAAACTGATCATTCTTACTGTTGGCAAATCATATATGCATCTCTCTTCTGTCTATCCTTGTTTCTGACTGACTAGCATATGACCCTGCCCATGGAATAGGTCGCTGCTACCCCTGCCCGCGTGGACTGAAAGGACTATTCATATGTGGGAGTGATAATCAATCATACGTGGGTGGGGGTTTA
This sequence comes from Pseudotsuga menziesii, assembly GCA_001517045.1. Taxonomy (NCBI): domain Eukaryota; kingdom Viridiplantae; phylum Streptophyta; class Pinopsida; order Pinales; family Pinaceae; genus Pseudotsuga; species Pseudotsuga menziesii. The sequence continues at coordinate 411,041 of LPNX010147347.1, forward strand.
ATTATGGGTGGACAACATCATCTCCTGCAGTTTTTAACATGCCTGTAATCATCTTTCTTGTTGTTCTTCAAGTCATGTTCATATCCGGGTTGCTATTCATTTTTTCACGAGTCGAAGATCCAATATGCATAGCCGGTAGATTGCATGTTTGTGTTATGTTACTAGAACGGGACAAGAGGAAAGAGTGTTTGTCACAATATGAAAATATTGTGTCTAAAAAACCATGTTAGTTTGTGCGTCCCACTTTTGTATCTTCCAATCAATCTCTAATGTAGCAGCGAGCCTCCTTCGGGTGTGCATGGCCTTCAGTATTATTTTGATTAACCATTTTTTTTTTTTTTCTAACTATCCCATGTTTCCTTGAAGGTTATTCCCATGCATGTGCATGGTTTTCATTATTGTCTACCCTACATCAAGTGAATGCCAAAGGTGGAGCCTTCATATTATATGTCAACAACCATTGTGTAATGTGTCTATTTTACAATGAAATATACAACTAAGAAATGTTGACTACAAATGTTAGAAAAATGGTACAATTAATGGAGCCTTAGAGGAAAATACATCTAGTGTTAAATATATTCCTAGTGTGTTAACCTATGATGCATTCATGAGTAAAGAACAAGGTGAGATGACGGTAACACCCTTAGTTAGGTAAATCATATAGAAGAATCTTACAAAGAAAGCCATTGTTCGAACATCTCACATGAGGATAAAAACTCTATGAGGGTGAATTAAATTGTGTGGAAAAGCCTACCAAATCACTAGAATACACCCATGGCAAAGTCATGAATGCCCTTCAAGATGCCAAATTCTTGCTCAACCACACCAACACACAACAAGGACAATGTCTTGGTTTTTGTTGCTTATGTAACCCCCAGATCCCCACCAAAATCAAAGACTTGAAGACCATATTTGGTGAAATATTCTAATAGCATTAGTATGCTATTTTAATAGCTACTACTACTCAACAGATTGTGGAGTCCACACAACATCAAACTAAGGTTCTTCTTCAACCTTTATTAAACTCCATCTTTGTGGGGTTTGGCATTCAAGTTGCTTAGATGAAACTGCAAATATGGCTTAATGAACCTCATAAGTGTTGGACACCTAACGGGTTATGGAGTCAATACACACAACAAATTTAAGGAAATAGTGATTGCATGCATGTGATAGGAGGGAAAATGGAGGTTCATATGCATTGACACATGGATGGTTTTGATAGTCTGGAGAATTATTCTTTTAAGGTCTTATAGGAAAGAAAATTCATATCAATGTAATTAAGAAACTTGAGCGAGGTTTCTCAATCCAATATTTATTTCCAAAATCACATCTCTAATCCGTGTCCAAAAAATAAAAACCCAACGCATGCTACAATATTTACTTCAAAGACTTGTCAATTACGTCTAGTCTAAGTGGTTGTATGATGGAGTGTTATCCTCCTCACCTAAGTTATATTTTTGTAAGTGACATGTTGATCCCATAATGATTACATTGTTACAGTGGTCCTATTCCCTGGAGAATCGAGGGTTTACCCTAGGTACCATCCTTGAAAAGGGGAGAATTACCTAGGAGATTTCCTTGGGATAATTTGCTTAGAAAAAAAAACTTCGAATATCATGTCTCTTTTTTAAACTCAATGTGTAGTTAACAATAATAAATCATTGAATACAGTGTGCCACATTTAAAAAACTATGTAGAAAGTTCCAAAACTGAGAGGAGTGATGGTGATCATGTCAACGTCGATACATTGGTTATATGGGATCCATGCTAAAGGAATCACCATAAGTTGTTGGGGACACCAAAGGAAAACATGTGTGTTGCTCACCATTTATTTATAAAGTATATGGCTAGAAGATGGTCACTTTGCACAATTGTCAGATAGATATTAGCACATGTTCTTAAAGACATGGCAACTGAGAATTCGAACTCCATTAAAATTATAGCAATATTTAAACACTTATTATTTGCATATATAGATAATAACAACACTTGGATTCATATACAGCATAATAATGTCTATATATGTATTCATTAATTGCACCCCACTTACCTTAATTTGATAGAAGCTTTTTGAACTCATATTTTGAATTTGGAGGCATCTTGTTATTGCAAACTTGGTAATCAAAGTCATGTCTCATGGCTTCATAAATCATTGTAGATATAACCAAGGCATCAACCATTTAAGTGCATTGTGAAGTGATCTAAATGATGCAAAAGATTATTTTGATCATGATCATAGTAAATTAAATGACCCATCTATCTCAATCTTATTGTTAATGGAAGGAATCTAACTATACACAACATAAAATTGGTAAAAATGCAATTTTTTAGGACGATTAGGTTTATGCATTCGAACTATTTTTGAGTGTAGAAAGAGATATATTGTCATAAAAAAGGATGGAACAAAACAAACCATTGTTGGAACATCTCATAAGAGGATAATAACTTTGTGGCGATGAAGTAGATTGCTTGGAAAATCATGTTAGATCACTGGCCTATCCCCATGGAAAAGTTAAGAATGCCCTTCAAGATGCTAGAGACTTGATCAATTGTGCTAATAAACAAAGAGGACAGTGTTTCAATTGTTTCCTCAGGCCCCAAACCCAAAACCCATGTAGAAGTTAGATATTGGAAGACTAGATTTGGTGAACTCTTCCGAAAACTTCAATATATTCTTTTAAGAACTACTAGTACCAAACAGATTTTGGAGTCCACACAACCTCGGATAGAGGTTCTTCTTCAGCATTCTTCAAAAAATACCAAAGTATGGCTTTGTGGGGTTTGTCATTCAAGATACTTAGGCAAAGATGCAAATAAGGCTTAACAAACCTCACAAATGTTGGAGAGTCGACGAGATATGGAATCAATCCACATGGTGATATTAATGAAGCACTGATTGCATGCATGCAATAAGAGGACGAATGGAGGTTCATATGCATTAACAAATGGATTCATTTGATAGTTTGGAGAGTCATATGTTCAAGCTATTATGGAAAAATAAATAAAATAAAATAAAATCATAGTAATTAACAAACGTGGCCAAGGTTTCCCAACTAGATTTCAATTTGCTATTTTTTATTTAACATAAATACATTTTCATTTGTCATTATTTAACATAAATAAAATTTAAATAATAGTTTTTAAGTGTCTCTTCCAAACTTCGAGAGAGACTAAAATGCCATCACACCTCGAGAGGAGTAGAGTGGATCGAGATGGTGAGGATATACTAAGCAAGGAAAAGAGATTACAGTGACAATCGATTAAACCATGATATTTTATTGATTCGTTCACTATCATTGGGTAGAACATTATTCCTTTTTGAAAACTGTCAGTGAGACTGATCATGACGGGAGAAGGGGATTCTCTCCCCATGGTGTCTAGTGAGGGCGTCTCGGTGATTCCCTCCTCTAATCTCCCACCAGAAGTGGAAGCCTTTGCTCGACTGGTTTCCTCACAAGGCAAGAAGGCTGCAAGGGACACGCTGTCGAAGTTCGTCAAAAGACTGGAAGACATTCTAGTGGTGGCCCTTCCACTAGAAGACACCATCAGGGTCGCTCTTTCTCTTGCAGATCGGGCTCTAATTGGCCAATTCAGTGGTCTATGGCCCTCCTCGAAAACTACTGATAGTTGGATTCAAAGAAATTGGAGACTGTTGATAGCTCAAAATGTTGCTTCATATTCAATAGGAAGAGAGTACTTCCTGTTTGATTTCGAGTTTGAAATAGGTCGATATCTAATGCTATAGTTGATTTTACCACACTTGGTTGATCACATATTTATGGCCTTCCATGTCCCTCTACAGACTCCTTGGACCCCCTTTGCCCATATTATACTTTGATGTTCCAATATTATCCCCCCAAAACACCTATTTATGCTTATACATGACTTTTAAATCTATACTCGCGTGTATACCCTGCTTTTGAGCCAAAACCCGCGTACATCAAGAAATGTGCACGAAGACAAATATTTTTGGAGTTCTCCTCATAGCGGTCCAAATAGCTTGACTCTTGGCCTTCCATATGCCTTGAGAATGCTCAGACTCGACCCTCCATTGCCTATTTGGAGTGCTATATATTGAGCCTCTTGGATACATTGAAGGAGGTGAAAATTGAGAGTAAGGAAACTATAGTCCATTGTTGCCTCACTTGTTATGATTGAGTTTGCATCCCTTTGTCCCTTTGGAGCACACATCTCTACTCTTCCCAAGCTTTCCTTTGCTTTGTAGGCTTTCCATTGAGAGATGGAGGATTGAAGTGGTGGAGGTCCTGGTGGAAGACTCGGGTTCGAAGAAGTGCTGGCAGAGGTTGTCACTATTGTATCTCTATTTTTATTAATAGAAATATATATTTCCTATCCAATACATGTGTATAAATATGAATATTGTATCCATGGATGTATTTATTTGCTTATACATGATTGATTATATATGCTAGAGTAGGCCTAACACATGAATATATAGCATGCTTGTCTTGTTTGCTGTTGTTGAGAGCGAATTGGGAATACAAGCATGATTGAAAAATCTCAACGGGGATCTACATCAACCATTTGGAATAAGGTATGACTCATATCCCTTAGCATTAGATGTCTTTATTGCTCTTGCATATTGGAAAGGATTGACTTATGGTGTCATTCAATCTGTTGTGGTACACCCCAAGCCATAGGAAGTTTCTCTTTGTAATAGAATTGACTACTCCACCGGGGAGGTTCCTTGTTTTTATTTGTGGGTTGGGTGCACAATGTGCTTGAATTTCTCTCCGTTCTTCGAGTTTTTGTGTTGGGTCTAGAAGCAAGTTCACCCTTTAGTGTTTGGTTGAAGTAATTTTGGTCTTGGCCTATCATTTTACCCTCTTTTTCTTCCTGTATGCGAGTTTTTGCCTCACAGTTGCGTATACACGCGGTTTTCTTCTGAATTCCTTCATATGTATGCAGGTTTTCTACGAACAGTCGCATATGCTTTTGTTTTGAGCTTTATTTGGACGATTGGAAGTTGCTAGGTGAATTTTGAATGTTGTTGAGTCTTCCTAGATGTTGTTGGTGTTTGTATACTACCTCTGTTTTTAACGAGAGACCCTTTTTTATTTATTTTTCATTAGATGTTGTTCTTGTCATCTTTTTCATTTTTTGTTTTGGGGTTAGTGCATTAGGTCTCTTTTATCTTGGTGTCTTGCTTGGCTGTTGTCTGTGAGTGGTAGAGTCTTTTTTTGCTTTTATATCTCATTTATTATAAAAAATACAAAAATATTTGGTTTTTTGCATGTTTATGCATTGTTGTGTTTTTGCACTTACATGGTACTTGCATTAAGTTTGCTTACTGAAGTTATAGTTAGGTTTTCATTTAGGAATGATTGCATTATCATTAAGGAAAAACATGCATCTCATGTAGTGGCATACCCCATTTTTTCATTTAGACAATATTGCACTTGGCATTGTTTGTTAGGTGTGCACATTTATTTCACTGCTGAGTCATAATACCATTGGTTGCATGACCATTTCCCTTCAAGTAATCACAACCATTAAAATCAACACTTAATTAAAATGAATTACACATTTTTCTTTGATAGGGTTCATCAACAAGATTAGGATTTAGATTCTTGGAATAGTTCATTGTGAGTTAATTCTCCAAGACTACTAAATGAAACAAGTAGGTGTCTTTCTAGGTGAGAGAGTGAAATCCATGGTATAATTGGTGTTTCTCAGGAGGCTCCTCTTACACAGGAGTTAAACACGAGGCAAGGTACATGATTTTGGTTGGGATATCCCTTGGCCACTTTCTGTGAGCATTGGAATATTTCCAGGATCCTGTTTGTATCTGGGGGATTTTGAGGTATCGGTTGGTGCTTTCGAGATTTGGGCTTTGCTACCCTTCCCATACGGTCGATCCCACCTACGACTGTCCTCCTAAGCATTGGTTATATTGGGGTGACCTTAGTCGCCTTACCTAGGTATCATAGAGGGTACTTGTAGAGGTTATTTTGTGAGTGTCTTGGCCAAGTAGGGGTCGGATAACACAGTTGCTTTACGCGTTGAAGGTGAGGGCCACTATAATTGGTTACACACCTCCACTTATAGTGTATGGGAGTCTCAAGCCTCTCCTAGGAAAGACATACTTGTTGCATTCGGGAGATCACATATCCTCCCCTTGGTTTGCTTGTATTTTGGTTGTATATTTTCTTAGGAGTGTGCTCTGTGTGCGCTAGATTTCTTTAGGGGTTCGTAGTTAGTTTGAATATTTTTCTTTTTGTTGATTCATAGTGGATCCAGATGTGGCACCCCACCGTTCTCGTCGTTTAGCAGGTCTTCCACCTTCTATGTCTCCTCCTCCTTCACAGATGGTTCGGGCAAACTGATACTCACTTTTATTCACACACAGATCTTACCATGAGTCATACGTATGAGGGTCCGGAAGGTTTCCCTTTGCCACCCCCCTAGGGGGATATTTTACCTGAGAGCTTGTATGGAACTCTGGAAGCTCTCAACCCCTTCATGGCTGGGACATCACATGATGTATTATCACAATTTTCAGACTACAAAAACTCAGTCCGTCGGTATTGGTCACATATTCCGAGCGGTAAGACTCAACATGTACCTGTTAGCACTAGCCCATTTAGGTATGGCATTCCAGACCTTCTTGAGACTGGTCTGGCTCCCAATGTCAGATCGGGTGTTGACCCTGGTGCTGCGCCTGGGGGCACTTCCATTCCTTTCCAAGCGGAGAGGTTTGGTAATAGTCATATTGCACCTTCTACCCCTGTGGTGGGAGGACCTTCACACACGAGACCTAGGCCTAGTACTGGTGTTCCCATTTGTGGAACTAACCCTAAACATGTGAATATTGGGGGCACAAGCTATATCCCTTCCCATATTCCATCGTCTTCAACATCGGTTCCTTCAAATGAGTTTCTAGCGACACATCCTCCCCCTAACCTGCATATGCTCACACTGTAGTTTCACAAGGCTATGTGCCTTCTTAGGTGTTAGCATAGTATGTACCACCTTATGTACCATCTCATGGTCCCAATTATACACCTTATGGGTTCAGGTATCAACCCTCTTATCAATATTACAACTATGGTTTCGTAGCACCTCAGTCTCAAGGTAATTCGAACTACCATATTCCCATGCAACCTTATATGATTCAAACGGGAGGAGGCTACTATCCCACTGGCTAAGGCCATGGTGTTTACAATAATAAGACCTATGTGAACAAGTCTTATTAGGGTGCTTTGGACCAAATGGCTCAACCTAGGCTCCCTTTTTGGCGACGTTAAATTTTCTTGACTTATCGATATTGACTAATGATCCAATATCTCATGATCCAACATGGCTGGTTGTCCCTCCCAAGCTTCCTTCGGACATTCCAAAATTTGAAGGAAAGATTGGTGAGGACCCTAGTGAGCACGTCACGACTTTCCACGTATGGTTCTCTTCGAATTCATTGAATCATGATTATGTTTGTTTAAGGCTATTTCAACGCACCCTCATGGGTCCTACGATGAAGTGGTATATAGAGTTTCCTAGGGGCACATATCGGACCTTTAATGACTTAGCCATGACTTTTCTCAATCACTTTAAGCTACCAGTGCATTACAATGCTGGTACGAAACTCTTGTCGACATTTTGGCAGGATAAGGCCACCCACATCTCTGATCACATTCAATAGTGGCGTATACGAAAGAGATTGATTAAGGCTCACATTCCACCTGATTTTCTCTTGGAATGGTTCCTCAAATCATTATTGCCTTATATAGTGAAGGATGTTTCCACATCCGAAGTGTAGAATGAGGAACAGGCTATCTTTCGAGCTCAACAATTAGACTTGATTTATGCACACTCTGGGCTCTTGTATGAGATAATTATGAATGCACCATGATCCAATTTTGATCCGAAGTTCAAACCTGGGCCACATGCTGATGGAATTGTTGTCTCTGCAAGTGCTAAACCTGTGGACTCGGTTACAAACCAAATGAATAAGTTGTCTATTAACTAGTCTGCATTGGGATAATCTTCGGCTTTGTCTCATCCGACCCAAACGATGGATGTAAATTCCGTGCAATCATCGAACCATAAGGGTAACCATAAACCCAGACGGAATATGAAGAAAGGTAGAAACAATTGAAAGGGTGGGAATAGGAACGAAAGTACTAATGATGACCAGAATGATAACAATGTCGGGGGGACAAGAAACCTAAGCATAAGGTTAAGTTTCCTTTCAAGCTTTGCGGGGATGATCACCTCACTCACTTGTGCCCTCATATAGAAAATGCCTCGAAGTTCATCGCATAGAGCCTAGCTATGTTAACAGACCCTTTACCGCAAAACCAAAATATGAACTCGAGGATCGTGGACTCTGGAAGTGCTTCTGGTGGGATTCAAAATCCGTCGAACACCATAAGTGGCCATGGTTGCATCAACATGATGTCTGCTGTAAAAATTGTGATGCATGCTAAGGATTATGGTACGTCGCAACCTGACCTAGGAAAAGAACCTGCTCCACCCGAGAGCCCTTTGCATGTTGAGAAACCTAGTGATAAGCCTGAATATCCACCTCGCATTCCTAAGGGAGTCTTAAAGCATTCAGGGCACAATCCTAATGCCCGAGCCACTCATAACTATTCCATTGTCGAGGATTTGGGATGGACTCCTTGTGCGATGTTTATGTTAAAAGTTCTTCAGACTTGTCCTCCACAAAGGAAAGCCTTGTTGTCTGCTCTTGGAGCGGCTGATGGAAACTCTCCTACAATGATTAAATTTGAAACTCAAGGAGTCCAACCTCACTTTCCTTACTATGTGTCCCTTTTGGTTCATGTAGAGTGTATGAATAACACCATCAAGCGCACAATGATTGATGAAGGCATTGTGGCTTCCGTGATGTCTTTAAACTATTGGAAGGGCTTGGGTTCTCCTACGTTGTCAAAATATGGAACCATGTTGACTACATTTGACGAAAGATCTTTTCGGCCGCATTGTTTACTTCCTTCCCTTGAGGTCCAATTAGGGGCGAAGACTGTTGTGATCGAGGTTGAGGTGGTTGATGCGTCCCTTGACTACAATCTTATATTGGGAAATAATTGGATTTATAACATGCAAGTGCTCGCGTCGTCCCTTTTCTGGATTTTTTGTTTTCCTTTGGATGGGAGGATTGTTACGATCGACCACAGATCTTTTGATAATTCTGGTACGAAAGCATCGTCAAGAGCTACGATCCCGGTCATTGATCATTCTTAGCCGACAACTAAGAATGTTGGGTTGGGCATGTATTCTTCATTGGTGGGAACTTTTGATTGTCCCACTCCAGTTATTATGATAGGTTCTAGTCTTGGTACGGATTCGACGTCGTTGAGTTCGGTTCCTTTTCGCACTTCACATTTGGAGGATCCTTGGACTCTCCCTTCTTCGAGTACTTCAGGTGAAGACTCTATACCTGTCGAGATAGACATGCTTTTATCTACAGCATTGGTGGCTTATCAAGATAATCTTGGTCTTGTTGTAGATCATAGTCCTTCCTCTTCACGAACGGAGGAGGAGGACCCTTATGTACTGTCTTCTTGGGTGCTTGTGTCATCTCACTCGCATGACTACTTCAACGACATTTTTCCAACGGATGAAGTTATTCTCGAAGCTATGTCTAGATTAGAACAACCTTGGGGAGAGTTGCATCAGAGATCTTATTTTCTTCCTAAGCTTGACCGAGTAGAGTGTGATGACTATAGGGGGATTCTGAGCGAGAAAGTCAGTAGGCTTGTGGTCCCATTAGGATCTCCTAGTAATTATGACGAAGGAAATATGGCCAACTTGTCACCTACTATACCTATCAACACTTCTCTCATTCTTGACAAGGTTGAGAATGTGTACATTGGGGTGGATTGTTCCCTTGATGAGATTGAAACATACACCAAGCTCTTTAAATAATTCCAAAATGTTTTCGTTTGGTCGTATGAGGAGATGCTGAGAATTGACCCTTGCATTGTCGAACATGAAATTAAAACCTATTTGGATGCTAAACATGTTCGACAACATTTGTGTGCGATGAATCCTAGGAAAGCACCTGCTATTAAGGCAGAGATAGAGAAATTGCTTAAGGATGGCTTCATCTATCCCGTTCCCTTGACTGAATGGGTGTCAAACCCCGTTCCAGTTGACAAGAAGTAGGGAATGATCCCTATATGCACTGATTTTAGAGACTTGAACCAAGCTTGTCCTAAGGATAACTTCACCACACTATTTATTGATCAGATTTTGGATGAGTGTGCGGGGAGCGAAGTTTTTTCCTTTATGGATGGCTTTTCAAGATATAATTAGATCCGGATTAAACCCGAGGACCAACATAAGACTGCTTTCATTTATCCTTGGGGTACATTTACATATCATAAAATTCCCTTCGTCATTAAAAACACCGTAGCTACTTTTTAATGGGCTATGACCTTTGTGTTTCATGACCTTAAAAGCATAATTGAATTTTATCTTGATGACTTAGCTTCTTGCTCTCGTTTGAGGGTGCGTCATCCTGATCATCTTCGCTTGGTTTTTGAAAGATGCCTCCGTTATCAAATTCGGTTAAATCCTCACAAGTGCATATTTTGTGTGACAATATGTCGCTTACTAGGGTTCATTGTTTCCAAGGAGGGAATTAGAGTCGACCCCTTGAAGGTTGAGGCAATACTTCAATTGTCACCCCCCATGTAATATTAGACATATTCAATGTTTGCAAGGGATGGATAAATTCTTGCGAAGATTCATGGTCAATTTTTCCAATTTGACTAAGCGTTTCATGCGCTTATTGAAGAAAGACACACCATTTATCTGGGATGACCAAGCCCAGGAGTCTTTCGACGCTTTAAAGAGAGCCTTGGCATCGACCCCTATACTAAGTCCACCCGACTATAGCCGTGAATTTTTGATATATGTGGTTGCATCTCAAGAAATGATTGCTATGGTATTGGTTCAAGAGGATGAGGAGCTTCAGGAGCATGTCATCTATTATCTTAGCCGAAACCTTATTGATGTGGAGCTTTGTTACACTCATGTTGAAAAGCTAGCCCTAGCTACCATCCATGCAGTCCAACGTTTGAGGCATTATATCCCTCTTTGCCAAAATTTGGTTGTGGCTCACATTAATCCATTTCAATTCATCCTCACCAGAAGGATGATAGGGGGAAAGTACAATAAATGGATTGTGATATTGCAAGAATTTGAGCTTTAGTTTGTTTCGACGAAGTCGAAGAAGTCATTAATTTTTGCTGAGCTCATATCTGATTTTCCTAGTTTGGATGAAGGACAGATTCATGAGGACTCTTTCGTTGATGAGCACATTTTTCTTATTTCAATTGTGGAACCATGGTATGGGGACCTTATTGTTATTTGCAAACCTTGAAGGTTCCTGCTCACCTCTCGCGAGATGAGCGTCGACGACTACATCATGTAGCAAAGAATTACCTCATTGTTGATGAAACTTTGTATCGTTGTGAGGTTGATTCCATTTTGCGTCGGTGCTTAAATCATGAAGAGGCCGAGTCTGTGCTGAATGATTGCCATAGAGGGGTGTGAGGTGGTCATTTATCTGGGATTTCTACAACTCAAAATATTTTGAGAGTGGGGTATTTTTGGTCATCCATCTTTAAAGATTGTGTTAATGCAGTTAAATGATGCCACCCTTACCAGGTGTTTGTACGTAACATGTGCTCGCATCTTGCCCCTTTACATCCGATTATGACCGTCGGTCCCTTCACTAAGTAGGGGGTTGATTTTATGGATTGTGACCCAGATTCAGCTAGGGGGCATCATCGCATTATAGTTGTTGTTGATTATTTCATGAAATGGGTAGAGGCTATGCCCACGATGAAAGCCGACGGTGAGACAGCCACACATTTCATATTCAATCATATTATCACTCGGTTCGGTATCCGAAAGGAGCTTGTCACTGACCTGTTGCAGCTGCAACATTTTCCCAAAATTCCAAAAAAAATTTGGGACCCTCCTTTGTTTAGATTAGTTCGATTTTCTTCTTTGAGTCGGTCTAATAATGATTTCTCAGAATGATTGAATTGATTTACCACTTGTTTTGATTCTCCCTCTAGCACTTGAAATAATCCAATGTTGATCAAGCTTTATCGCTGCCTTTGAATGCATTTTAGCATGTTCCAATCGGAAATTTGTTTGGTTGAAGCTTCCGCCGTTGCGGATGGACAATCGATTTTGGCTTGGTTTTCGCATCGGCTGCTTTTTCGTTATGCATCGGAGCTCTTATGACTTCTTCTTCCACAGTTGCGGATGGAAAACCGCTAACTCTCTCGATTACGGTTTGGCTTCCAACTCCCACTTATGTATTCTCGTCGACCCCGTAAGTCCCGGGCTTCCGCCATTGCGGCTGCAAAAGCTATTTCGCTTCCACCGTTGCGGCTGCCGAGGTCATTAACCTTCCGATGTTTAGCCGTTTGTTTTCTGACGTTGTGGACGGAGATATACTTTTGGTTCCACCGTTGTGGATAAGAGAAGTGCTAACCTGTGCCGATGTGATAATAGTTTTTCTTCTGATTCAGACTTTACTCCCATTTGCGGATGGATTTATCTTTTGTGGCTCCGCCGTTGTGGCTATCGTTTCACTATTGTCCCGACGAGTTGGTCTTCCGAGGTTCCGCTATGTATATCTCTGCGGAGGGCTGAGCACTTTAACCATCCACCATTGCAGAAGAGAGTATACTTTCAACCTCCGATTCAAAATCTCTCCGACGTCCGATATTTTGCGCGCCCGTGGTGGTTGACTATATATACGGGGTCGAGGGGTTATTTTTCTATTGTTATTTTCAACTGTCGTTTCGACTCTCACAAGCTGTCAAAATCGTGCTGTCGCGCTCGCCCGGTCCCTCGTGTTCGGTACACGCAGTCCAGGTGTCTCCACCGCGAATCTTGACAGGTTTCTCCACGCCGGTTACCCATCAGTGCCAGGTAGGCTTCGTTTGCCTTTCCTCTTTCCGTTTGAATGTTTGGTGGTTTTGTTTTCTACGGTGGTTTGTTTCCCCGATTGTTTTCCTTGTCCCGTTAAACTATATGCCTATATAGGTGGGAGGTTTTTAATATTAACTGTCAGTGGGCGGGCGGTTTGGCCCTTAGAGTAGTTTTTTCCATAGCGCCGTTGTTATACCACCCTGCGCATAGAGAATTAGGGGGTTTGGTGCAGATGGCCGTTACGCTGTCTGCACCAAACCAGCTTGTATGATGATGTATGGTGGAGATAGGTTTGCCATGGTCCTTCCTTGTGGATTTGGGATTGTTTGTCCCAGTTTTGGGCTTCCTGCATCGTTTAAACCCCAATCGTTTCGTCATGTTGTTCCGCGCGATCCCATTCGAGATCAGTGGTCGAACCCCTAGCCGGTTGAAAGGGATATATCATTGCTTTTAGTCTGTTGGCCATAAGCTGCATGGGCACAGTTTTGTTAAAGCACTGTTAAAAGTCTCGTATATCTTTCCCCTATTTGCTCCGCGCAGCGAAACGATAATGGCGTGCGCAGAGAGTCGAAATTTGTGGCTTATTAATGTAGATTTTCTTTCCGTTTTGAATGTGGTTGATAGAATTGTTTAATATCAAACAACGGTGGTAGATTGCTCATTTTACTGTATATAACTTGTTTCCCATCATGCTAGATATAAACAAAGTTACTGAACACTGCACATTGGGTTTAATAGTTCTGTTAGTTAGGCCATTTCAGTCTATACATGCATATACTTGCTTCATTGACTGATTGCTATCATGTTAAACATAGAAGAAATGACACACTATACATTGATGTATACCAGTTTGTCACTCAACCAAAAGGGCTTAATGTTACAATTTTATGGCAGGAAGAGCTCACAATGTCAAAGAGACAAAAGAAGAAGGCCCCTGTGGTCGAAGAAGAGCCAGAAGTAGAAGTTGCCACCAAGACAGAATATATTTACGAAGACACTAAGTGTATTTTTGGTGTCGAACCTGAATACCAGTGGGGGGAAATATATAGACTGATCACATGAAGAGAGGTTCCCGACATGGGCTTAGAAGAAGAGTCCATATATGCCAACATAGAAAGATATTCACTAATGAAGATAGCCACCAGACCAGACTTATTCCCGTGCGCTGAAGTACTCGGTTGGATTCTGCCCAGGGCAGATGTCACAAAAATGATTCTGGAAGATGTTAACAAACAGGGCTATGCTGCATACAGCCCCGGATATGTACCTTTGGCCTACCACTTTCCAGAAGCCCAAGTGTTTTTATTTGATGACTGGTTAAACAACATTAGAATGGACCTAGTAGAGACCATGAAAAGAATGATGTTGACTGGAAAGCATTTCAGGACCAGAGTAACAGTAGAATATGATACTGCAAGTTTAAGGGCTCCATACAGATTCATAGCCTTGATGCTTAACAGAATATTTGGAAGAGCTCATGGCAAGTTTTTCAAACTGGAATGGATACCCATCATTTTTCATGTTGCAACCCAGGGAACAATTTTCAACTGGGCCAACCTTGTCTCAAACAGTCTTTCTGCTTGTTTGGCCTTAGCCTTGGGAGGAGAGTCCCAGAAAAGATCTGAATTCTATATGAGTTCAATACTTATAGACTGTATATTGTGCAATCAGCCTTTCCCCGGCCTCAAGTGCATCTGGGACAGGGAAAGAATGCCTGTCTATTATACTTATAAACCACTATGGGCACATAAATATCACAGCCATTATCGGGAAATCTGTGAGCACTTCATCATGCCCTTATACACACTCATTTTCCTGAAGAAGTGTGATTTCATGTCAGAAGGGGCGATGCTAGTGATTGAGGATTATGCAGACTACTATTTGAATGAAGATGGACTATACTTCAGGATGTTCAGAGGTTCAAAAGCACCCTCCCTGCTGCCCAAATACACTACTGACTACATCGTTCACAAGGAGGCAGTAAGGCAAGTTTTCTTGGATGGCATAGGAAGATTCTTGTTCGAGCATAAGAAGACTGCCTACCCTCCCTTACCCTTCAGGCTAGGAAGCTACAAGTTCTCTAGGGTGAAGAAAGCTGATGAATTCGTACAAGAACTGGAAAGGTTTCATTTTGGCGAGATGCCATTCCATCGAAATGACTCCCAAGACAAAGTAGCCGAGCATTGCAAGGAAAACAATGTACACTTTGAGTACACCCATTATTGGGATAGGGAAGAAACTGTCTTCCACAATGCTCCGAATATGACAGCCTTGAGGAGGAGGTTTAAGAAGAAGATAGTTACCAAAGGTGGGAAGGGAGAGGAACAAGCTAAGGCTGAGGAAGAAGCAAAGAGAAGAATAGAGGAAGCTCAAAGATTGGCGCAAGAAGCTGCAGGATGGATGCACACAGAAGAAGAAGAGAAAAGAAGAGTTGCCCAAGAAGCAGCTGAGAAAGCCGAAGAGGCAGCTAGGAAAGAAGAAGAAGAAAAGAAGGGGAAGCTCGATGAGGAGCTATAAAAGCAGGAAGCAGAGAGGCTGAAGCTGACATGAACAGAGACAAAACAGTCAGCCGTTGATACTGCTGGAGGGCAGACCCAGGATACGGAAAAACCAGAGGTTCAGGACCCACAAGTGCCTATTGCCAGCACACCTATGGTCCCCTCACTCAAACTAATCCCTTTTGTGCAGAAAAAAGGAGAAGAAATCCATGACTTCAATACTGTTTTCTACGACAGGGCAACAAAGAGGATAGTGAAGAGATCAGAAAAAAAGGTTGAAACAGGAAGTATGCCTGGTAAAATGATAACGGATACGGCTGTTATGTTAGGAACAGACCGAGATCCAAGATTCACCCTGAGAGCCGGGGCTGCACTAATCAACGCCTCAGAAGATAACATGGATAAGGTAATGATGGACTTGGAGCAGTCCAAGAATTCCTCGGCTCAATTGAAGGATACATTGAGAAAAGAGAGAGAGAGGAAGGAAATAGGTTGAAGCAAAAGCATGAAGAAATGCAGAGGGAGATGAAGGCTGCTGAGGATGAATTGCAGGCCCTTCAGGTAGAGAGACAGGTTAGAGAAAATACACAAGAATTCCTAGAGCAAGTGCAGAAAGAATGTCAAGAGCTGAAGATGGAGAAGGAACAGCTACGAGGAAAAGTAGAAGACTTAGAAGAGCAGCAAAAGATCATCTTGCAGGCCAGTGAGCTGCACACTCAAGAACAGGAAAAGAAACATCAAGAGCAGGTCACCTCTTTAACAGTCGCCCTGGAAGTGGCAAGAGAACAGCAGGTCAGCCTACAACCCTTCAAGGAGCATGCGCTGGCCCAAAAGGCCAAGATGCTGCAGCTCCAGACTGCTGTTGAAGAGGAGAGATGTAAAGTGCTGCAGATCGATGGCCGATTGGAGGGAATCTTAGAAACCTCCTCTTACTTTGTGGACAGATCTCAGGACGTCCTTGAAGTCCTGACTGCAAGAATGGCGAGGATGGAAAACAATGAAGAGACTCCAGCAGAGCTCCCATCAAAAGATAAACAGGCCCTCAAGCGGGATTGTGACTTAATAGAATTTGCTATTAACACCGCATAGGATTTCAAGAAAGAAGTCAAGAAGACGAAGGGAGCCTGCTCGGAATTTTTCAGAAGGATCCTCATTACATACAACCGGTGCCAGGTAGAGGCTGAGCAGAGGCTGGATGATTTCCCAGACCACAATTCATTTGTGGAGATGTTGCAGAAAAGACATCAGGATGAAGAAGCAAGAATGCAACACATTAAGGCCATTGATGACCTGATTCTGAGAAGCAAAGTAGGCCATTCAGCCGTTAGTGTGCAGCTTTTGGAAGACCAACTTCGGTTAAGCGCAGCCAGAGTTGAGGCTATAAAGAACCAGGCTGAAAAATTTAAAATCAACATTCAGTTTTTGGAACACTGCACATTTGAGGGCATTGCCTCTGATGCTTCGGCATGGAAGAAGTTTCTAGATGCCCAAGTGGGACCCTCCTCGTGAAGGAATGGTCACTTTTTGTATTTTGTAACAATTTTGTAAAAGCATTTGAGGAAAAGTAAACATTGGGAAATGAGGAGTTGGGAAGCCCAAAGGTTACCTTTGGGCAGCCCAACAGTCTCGCCCTTTTTGTATAAATGTAGAAAGCATAGAAAGAAAAGGGCCTTTTTCCCAGTTAGACATAGAAACGATATTGTAAGAAGAACTATTTCTCTTTGCAATAAAGAAGTATTGTTTGCCTGTTGGAGAAAGATTGGTGGCAATTTCAAATGTTATGCTGTGGATGGCTGAAAGATGTACTATTTTGTTTTCCATCTTTTTGTCCATTAACCGTGAGATCGTTCTAACTCTTTGAACTTATGTTCTTGTTAAATGATTTCTGGTTTATTTTATGGAATGACCACCATGAGTAATGTATGCTGTTCATAAAGCAATTGGCTATTTGATTGTTGAAATATCTTTAATCGTTCATGCATTGTGGAAAGAAATATCAGCTAACTGTAGTTTCTCTTTATATTTCATGTACAATACACATTACTCATAAATAAGTTACAATCTGGCTCCCCGGGGATAGATAGATAGTTAGGTAGATAGTTAGTTTGTTTCATGGCTGCATATGTGATTTAGATGCTTGTGAGCCTAATACGAAAGGTAAGAACCTGCACATCACATTGTGACTGCTCCATGCATCCTCATCACCCTGCATTGTTAGTTAGGCACTTGCATCTCATACATTAAGTCAAAAATGCAAAATACATGGTGGATCGGGCCGCAACCGGTAAAACCTTTTGTTTTGTTACTTGACCTACGGTAGCCGGACCGCAAACCGGACGGATTCCCTATACCAAACAGTCAGCGGGCTAGTTGAGAATGTTGACTGGGGAGAATCCCTTGCTGTTGTTGCCTGCGAATTTCCAGGCCTCAACATGACCATGGTAGGCACTTTCAAAATAAGATGATGGTTACATTGTCTTTGAAGTTAGGGTATAAGAAAGAGCACTCCTCTTCTTACTATCCTCAAGCGAATGGATAGGTTGAAGTGATGAATAAGTCACTTAAGTCCATTCTCCAACGAACCATCACACAAAGCAAGACTAATTGGCATATCATATTATATCCTGATTTGTGGGCATATCGAACCGCGATTAAGACTACCACTGGTTATTCCCCATATCATTTGGTGCATGAGGTGGAGTCAATTTTACCTACTGAATGTGAAATCCCTTCGTTGAAGCTAGCCGTGGAACTTTTATTGGAGACTTCTGCATTAGAAGAACGTCTGGTCCACTTAGAGCAACTTGATGAGCAACGTTGGGATGCTTTAGTGGCTCTTGAGGTTAATAAGCGTCGCTTTAAATCCTAGTACGATAAGTTTGTCCATCCTAGGAAGTTTAGTGAAGGTGACTTGGTCCTTTTGTGGGACCAAGCTAGTGAACCGTCAGGGGCGGGAAAGTTCAAGCCTATGTGGCATGGGCCTTACGTGGTTAAGCGAGTATTAGAGAAAGGTGCTTATGAGTTGGTGGATTATGAAGGGACAACCTTGGAGGAGCCTATAAATGGGATCTATCTCAAATACTATGAGTAATTCTCATCTAGAGTTGATATTTTGTATATTATTGTACAATTGCATAGTTTAGCGTTTGTTCCCTTGTGGTGCTCAAATTGGTTGACTTGCTTCCGTTTTTTGTGGCAAATGTCAACATAGTATTTGGTATTTGTAGGATTCGCTAACAGTGTCAGCCACCACACTCAAAACTCAGCTTCGGCTACTTGGGTGATTTATACTCCTATGGGTAAGGTTTTGTCTTCAGGAGGTATATGTCTATGACCTTCATCAAACAATATCATTGAGTATAGTGACATGGTTGAGTTATTGCGCGATGCCATTTCACATGGTATTCGGTCTCTTGAGGTATGTCTTGACTCGCAGTTAGTGGTCTTACAGTTAAATGGTGTGTATCGTATTAGAGATCCGACTTTATTACGAAGATTCTTGAGAGTAAGGTTCTTAGAATGACAGTTTGAGAACATTACATACATTCACATTCCAAGAAATTTAAATCAAGTTGCTGATTCATATGCAAATTACGTGCTAGATTGACATTTGTTACACAGACATTAAAGCATACACAACACATTTACACATATAAATATAAATAACTGATCATCATAAGTCTTTTTCATTAAAATATAGTCCAAAGTATGGCGTCATAATACATAATATCATAGCACAAAAATGGGGCTTCCGAAGCACCAAAATATACTACATGGTCAATAAAACAAAAAGTACATATAGGATTCTAAGCCCATGGGGGGTGTTGGTGATGATAACACATGAAAACTCTATCTAGCCATCAGAATAAGTGAACCCATGCACATGGTACTCCTACCACCTGTCGTTGCATGGCCTCAAGCAAGTCCTCAACTTGGGCCATGGGTACTCTGTGTGTCAGCCTAATGAAGTTCATATGGATGTTTTGAAGCATCCGCTCCAAATACACACCTATGGTGTCGTCACCCC